>CAUYPK010162027.1:0-39344 GCA_963574355.1 Loris lydekkerianus
TGCTAACATGGTTCCTCAACTCACTCCAGACAAGTACTTGTACTGTCTTCTGTGTTTCAGCCAGGAAAGGAACTCCAACATCGTGTTTAAATACACTTACTCTGGCTTGGGAGCCTGTAGCACAGTGATTATGGTGCCAGCCACATATACCAAGGCTGAAGGGGTTCAAACCTGGCCCAGCCTGCTAAACAATAATGACAACTGCAACAACAACAAAAATAGCCGGGCATTGTGGTGGGCACCTGTAGTCCCAGCTACTTGGGAAGCTGAGGCAAGAAAATTGCTTAAGCCCAAGAGTTGGAGGTTGCTGTGAACTGTGACATCATGGCACTCTACCAAGGGTGACATAGTGAGACTCTGTCTCAAAAAAAATAAATAAATAAAATTAAATAAATACACTTACTCCTAGCTTATTGCTTCTCTACCCCCCCCCCCCCCTTTCTCTTTTCAGGCATCTAAGACTGATGCTCTCCATTTACTCATGAAATATCCCTCTTCCAAGTGCTCCACAAACAGTACTCCCACCCCTGAAGGTTTCCACAATTCTAAGTTAAGTCTCCAACCCTTATACCCTGGCCACCTTCTCCCCTTCTTCCCTCTACCTTAGGCTTTTGCCCAGCAGACCAATGCACGGTGCCTGAGCTCCAGTGTAGGGGGCAAAGCCAATTCTCGTGAGCCTGGAGACACACTGACTGCTGCCTCATGACCCGCATACCTCTCCTGCTTCTGCTGTGGCCTAATGGGAGCAAATGTCAGTAAGACAAGTAGAATCTTTCTTTTTGAAGGCTTTGAGCATTTGTGATGTGTCGAGTTTTTGATGTGTTTTAGAATCATCAGCTAAGTTATTGTACAACTGTACAACGAGAGACTCTAGAGACATTTACCTAAGTCTGAAGGTGTGTTTACATTTCAAGGGAAAATGAAGCCCAGGACCTCGAAGACATGTCTAGGTCATAAAAACTGGAGCCACCAGAGTTGATCTGGTTGCTGGCAAGATGTATTGATATTCCAAAAGGTTAGAGGGAGAACCCAAGATCTTTTCCATTCTGTCTACAAACAGCACAAAATCTTCCTCCTTCCTTTTAGAAGAGGGAGCAGTTGCCTCTATCTCCTGAATATAAACAAAGAAAATCTATTTTTCTTTTTTTTTTTTTTTGAGACAGAATCTCATTTTGTCGGTAGAATGCTATAGCATCATAACTCACAGCACCCTCAAACTCTTGGGCTCAAGAGATTTTCTTACCTCAGCCTCCCAAATAACTGGGACTACAGGCACACCACAACACTCAGCTACTTTTAGAGACAGGGTCTCTTGCCTCAGCCTCCCAAATAGCTGTACAGGCACACCACAACACCCAGCTATTTTTAGAGACAGGGTCTCATTCTTGCTCAGGCTGGTCTTGAACTTGTGAGCTCAAGGGATCCACCCACCTTGGCCTCCCAAAGTGCTAAGATTACAACCATGAGCCTCCACGTCTGGCCTTCTTTTTTTTTTTAGTAGTCTTACTCTATCACCTGGGCTAGCGTGCCACTGCCTCAGCCTCAGCTTACCTCATAGCAACCTCAGACTTCTGAGTTTAGGTAATCCTCCTGCTTCAGCCTCCTCAGTAGCTGAGACCACAGGCGCTGGCCACAATACCCAGCTAATGTTTTTTTTATTTTTAGTAAAGATGGGCTCTCACTCTTGCTCAAGCTGGTTTCTAACTCCTGGGCTCAAGGGATCCACTTGTCTTGGCCTCCTAGAGTACTAGGATTACAGGCATGAGCCACACTGTGCCCAGCCAATAGAAAATCTATTTTTCTCTGTCCCTCACCTGTATCTGCCCATTGGAGCTGGAGATTTTTCCACATGGCTTTCATCACGCCATCTTGGGGTAAGCACTGGAATAAGGGGTGCCCACAGTTATATTTACACAATATTATTTTATCTTATTGTGTAAATAACTTATCTTTCTCTGACCTAGAATACCCCATGTGTGCATGCAGAATGAAATTAATAAAGATGAATATTAAAAGCCCAACAGTTAGGAGAGCAAGGATGATGGGTCCCTATTTGTCACATGGCTTACTGGATCAGAGGAGAAGCATGTGACTGGTTAGTGGATCTGAGCAATATCCATGAGAAACCAGCACAGACCTACCAAAAGGACTGGGAAGTCTGTTAGCCAGGGATTAGGATATATGCTTGAAAAATGCAACCCAAATGGTACCTTCGCTTTTTTTTTTTTTTTTTTTTTTTTGAGGCTAAACTGTCATGGCATCAGGCTGGTTCACAGTAACCTCAAACTCCTGGTTCATGCAATCCTCCTGCCTCAGCCTCCCCAGTAGCAGGAACCATAGGCACTCACCGCAACTCCTGGGTATTTTTTTTTTCTATTTTTACTACAGATGTGTCTCACTCTTGGTCAGGCAGGTATCCATCTCCTGAGGTCAAAGGATCCACCCACCTTGGCCTCCAGGAGTGCTGGGATTACAGGCATGAGCGACCACAACCAGCTGCTATCTATGGAGTTTGCTCTCCCCTGCAGGTAGGAGGGGAAAGGGCCCAGGAATTCTTAGAAATGGCCTTTAGGTGGGGCAAGAGAAGTTATGGTTGCTCTGTTCTATAGGGGAGAGGAGAGTAGGGAGAGGAGAGCAGCAATGTGAGCACTGCAGGGCAAGACACTCAACAGCACAGAATGTGTCTGGCTTACTCTCTCTGCTCCCCACTGATCCTTAGTTCCCCTGCTACCCCAGCCCATACTCCTGCCTCAGGAGGTACTGCACTGATCCCCTCACACAAGGGAACCAGAGTGGAGGAAGAGATTTGAATGCTGATGGATGGTTCTGTTGGATACTAGCAACCATGTGCCCATGTGAAGAGGGGACAGGGAACCTGGGGGAGATGGAGTTGCAGAATGTAGAGTGAAACCTCTCTAAGTGCCAAAAGGAGTCCCGGAGCCTTCTCTCACCAGAACCAAACAGGAAAGAGTGCTCCAAAATGCCACCCTAGTAATCCTAGCACTCTGGGAGGCTGAGGCAGGTGGATTGCCTAAGCTCAGGAGTTCAAGATCAACCTGAGCTAGAGACCAGCCTGACCTAGAAGTGAGACTCTCTCTCTAAAAATAGCCACATGCTGTGGCAGGCAACTGTAGTCTCAGATACCAAGAAGGTATTTGGCAAGAGAATCTCTTTGAGCCCAAGAGTTTGAAGTTGCTGTGAGCTATGACACTACCGCACACTACTGAGGGCAATGAAGTGAGACTGTCTCAAAAAATAAAAAGGAAAAGGAAAGGAAAAGAAGTGCCACCCTGAATTACTTTGCTTTCCTTTTTGCATTTCCTCCAGGAGGGAGGAAACACGTTCTCCCTGCAGCTGTGATTTTACCTCTGTAAATGCTGAATTTAACTATTAGGGGTTTTTGCAAAATTCAGGTTGGGGGTGGGGTAGGAAGAGGAGTTTTAAAATGGCTTTGTATTGTTTTCTGTGCTACTACGCATGGTAAAAATTGATGTGGATGTTACATGCTTGTCCTAAGTGTTAAAGAGGGACTGTCCCAGCAGGGAAAGCTGCAAAGAGTTAATGGGATGTCTTAGCTAGATGCCACCTGTGAGTGGAATGAATGCCTCTTAACCCTGGGGTTCTGGAAGTAATCAGAAAACTGCTGGCTTCTTACCACCAAAATAGAAGCCTGAAATCTTATTAGACTCTAGATGTGGGAGACGGAAAAGTCCCTGTACAGGTTTTTGCCATGCTGTTGGCCTAAAAAGGGCACTATGCCAAAAGAGTGTAAAAGGGAGCAGTTTTGAGATTAAGGTGCACTTAAGTTTTTGTCATGGTTACTAGAAGTACTCCTTTTTGAAAAGAGGCCTGTAAACTAGCCAATGAGCTCTGGTAGAAATCAGATGTGCCTATTTTTGAGGCAGATCAACTTGGTCTCTATGACTGACAGGAGTGAAAAGAACATTTTAAAAAATCCTAGCTAGAAAAGCCTTGCTAGCCAGGTAGCCTCTCGGTTTTGCATGAGAAAGAGGTTAGCTCTCTCCATTTGCTGCCCCAGAGCCCCAGTTTCCCTAAATTGCCTGGGCCTGGCACACAGATGCCTGTTGTGGTTTTCAGCTCCACCAAGCTGAAAACAGGTGTGGTCCCCTTGCTTACCAAGACTCAGTCAGACTCTGAGACTGTTGAACGACACCCATTTGTGGGCCATAAGCTGTGCAAGGAACCATAAATGCTCAGGGACCTGTCAGATCACAAGCAGATGCCCATGGAAAGGGCTGTTCTCTGGTGAGACATTGCTAATGGAGCCCAACTCTTCCCAGGTGGAACTGTTTGCACCGCAGGAATGATCAAATAGCAAGAAGCAAGGTGGTTCCACCTCTCTGGGGAGACTGAATCAGGTGGGAGTTTGGGCCAACTCTTGGGGAGATCTCATTGCTCTTGGCTTTTTGTGTTTGGCTTTTCTGACTTGTGCAGTCTTACAAGCTGGGCCTTTTCTGGTTCAGGCAGAGGTCACTCAACAATTGGCTGCTAGTGTGACTCGGCTCCCTCCCCTTTCTCCTGGTACACACACCTGAGGAAGGCAGCCTGATTATTCAGCTGTTACCAGAGAGGGCTGATCCTCTCTAGGCCTTTCCCTGGGTCATGGTCAGGACAAGAAGGGCAACAGAAATCCATTTGGAATATTTTTTTAAAATTCAGAATTCACCCTGCCCATTCTGGACAGTCTGTTTTTCTCTTTCTCCCCTAACAGTAATCCCAAATAATCTTGCCTAAAAGGGGTTTTAGGAGATTTAGACTTAATTAAATCTGTTAAAATTGTGTGAAAATTTTAGCTGTAAAGAAGCTTTGTCTCTCTCATAACCAAACCTTCCAGATAAAAGGTCTGGATGAGGCTCAGTGCCTGTAGCTCAGTGGGTTAGGGCGCTGGCCACATACACCAGAGCTGGCGGGTCTGAACTCAGCCCAGGCCTGCAAAACAATAATGACAACTACAGTAAAAAAAAAAAAAAAACAACAGCCGGGCGTTGTGGTGGGCACCTGTAGTCCCAGCTACTTGGGACGCAAGAGAATGGCTTAAGCCCAAGAGTTTGAGGTTGCTGTGAGCTGTGATGCCCCCATACTCTACCAAGGGTGACAAAGTGAGACTGTCTAAAAAAAAAGGGACTCGGCACCTGTACTTCAGTGGTTACAGCGTCTGCCACATACACTGAGGCTGGCGGGTTTGAACGCGGCCTGGACAGCTAAACAACAACGGCAACTGCAACAAAAAAATAGCCGGGCGTTGTGACAGGCACCTGTAGTCCCAGCTACTTGGGAGGCTGAGGCAAGAGAATCACTTAAGACCAAGAGTTGGAGGTTGCTGTGAGCTGTGATGGCACAGCACTCTACCGAGGGTTGCATAGTGAGACTCTGTCTCAAAAAAGTCTGGATGAGAGTAGAGAATAATAATAATAATGAAGTGAAGTTATAATAATGACTCACACTGATTTTGTAACAATGGAGGGAAAGCAAAAAGGAAGACCCCCAGGGAAGGAGTTGGGGTGGGGGTGGGGGTATGCATGACCTTTGTTCTTCAGAATTTGCTCCTGGAACCTGTCTTCCAGAAGGAAAACCCTCCCACACTGCTCTCTCAACCCCTTCTCTGTGTCCCCGTTCCTAACTGCTTTCCTGGCTGCAGGGATTGATCACTTTGACTTGAATTGATGGCTGATCATACTATTCTCTGACCACGGACAGTATGGGTCACTCTGCATTTCCCAAGCAAAACACGTCCTGCTGTCATCTATGCAGTGAGACAGAAGAGTTGGTGCCACGAGCAAGCAGAACTGCTTGAAACTATCTCCGTGCAGTCCAGTCCCTGGAAGACAAGAACTAAACTGACATGAATTATTTGGAATGAAGTAGGAGACTCCAAAACTTATTAAGTAGTGGCAGATGATAGGCCACAATAGGAGTCCTGCCCACTTTGCAGCCTAATGGAGGCATGTCCCGCTCTGTGCTATGTGCGCCCTCTGTGGCTGTGTGCATGAAAGGCAGGCGTCAACTTATTTCTGGTGAAAACACGAATTTATACCTAGAGGTGGTTACCAAAAACATTCACGTGTTTAAAAAAACACCCGGGGTAGATCAAGTTGCCCTCAGACATGTACTCTGTGGGCAATGTACTTACAATAACAGTTATACCATTTGGCATGAAATTATACAGAAGACAGAATTTGCTACAGATTTCTAACTTGCAAGGCATGGCAAATTCTACCCAAATTATTAATATATTTAGCTATCAGCTGGACATGGTGGCTCACGCCTGTAATCCTAGCACTCTGCGAGGCCAAGATAGGTGGATTGCCTGAACTCATAGGTTCCAGACCAGCCTGAGCCAGAGAGAGACCCTGTCTCTAAAAATAGCCAGGAGTTGTGGTGGCGCCTGTAGTCCCAGCTACTCAGGAGTCTGAGGCAAGAGAATTGCTTAAGCTCAAGAGTTTGAGGTTGCTGTGAGCTGTGATGTCACAGTACTCTACTGAGGGCAACAGAGTAAGACTCTGTCTCAGCTATCTGCCTTTGGCAAGGTTAATACAGAAACTTTAGGAAGCCACTAGGCTTTCTATAGTAGACTTTTATGGTTAATGAGATTGAAAGATTGATTCAACTGACTAAATCTCAAAAGTCTTGGAGGATGTAGCTGAGACCAGCATAGGGGGTTGACTTCATCCTGCCCTCAGAGTTCTGCAGGCAAGAGCTGCATAGGTACTGTTTAGACAAACCCATATGATCCTAGCACCTGCAAGCCATACCTTAACATATTGGGAAAAATTTACCAGCAGTCAACTATGGGGAAATGCAAATGGGGGTGCAGAGAAAACAGGTTTCTGTTTCTGCACAGTTGAGGGTTTCTTTTCTTTTCTTTTCTTTTTTTTTTTGAGATAGAGTCTCACTTTGTCCCCACTGGTTGAGTGCCATGGCGTCATAGCTCACAACCTCAAACTCTTGGGCTCAAGTGATCCTCTTGCCTTAGCTTTCCAAGTAGCTGGGACTACAGGCACCCATCACAACGCCTGGCTATTTTTGGAGACAAGGTCTCACTCTTTTGTTTTGAGACAGAATCTTATTATGTCGCCCTCGGTAGAGTGCCATGGAGTCACAGCTCACAGCAACCTCAAACTCTTGGGCTTTAAGCAATTCTCTTGCCTCAGGTTCCCAAGAAGCTGGGACTATAAGCCCTTGCCAAAATGCCTGGCTGTGTTTTTTTTGGTTGTAGTTGTCATTGTTGTTTGGCAGGCCCAGGCTGGATCTGAACCCACCAGCTCCAGTGTATGTGGCTGGCGCCCTAGCCGCTGAGCTACAGGCACCACGCCCAGGGTCTCATTCTTACTCAGGCTGGTCTCAAACTCCTGAGCTCAAGAAATCTGCTACCGATGGCCTCCCTGAGTGCTAGGTTTACTACAGGCAAGCCACCTCGCCTGGCCACAGTTGGAGATTTCTGAGTGAATTTTACTGAAAACAGGATTCTGGGCTAAAAGCAAGTTTTGGAAAATTAATTTACAACTATACATATGGGGAACTCAAGATAGAGTTATCAAATTCTGTTGATATGTATTTATATTTCAAGGGAAAATGAGGCCCAGGACAATGAAGACATCTTTAGGTCAGAAAGCTGGAACCACCAGGGCTTATCTGACCCCTGGAGAGATATTCTACATTCCAAAGTTAGACAACCCAGAATTCTTTCCCTCCATTCTACAAGCCACAAAGGATTTTCTCCCCTTTTGGGAAGGGGAGGGAGAAGCAATTCCCCTTTTCCTGTGTGTAAGCAAAGGGAATTAATCTTTGGCAGGCTGGTACATAGCATGTCCAGTCCCTTGTGTGGGAGGTTTTCCCATCTGCTTGTCATGATGTCATCCCTGAGCTGAAATAGTCATATAATAATTAATCTGGTCCCATTTCAGGTTGTCAGTATGAAGAACTCTGTGGACCCACTCCTCAGCAAAACAAAGCTGACAAAAACTGTAAGAAACAACCATTTAAATAGTCTCTGGAAATTGTTTTATGGGCATAGGCCAAATGAAGAAACCATCAAGAAAATCTACTAAATTGGCTCTGAGCCTGTATTCAACAGCTAGAGCGCTGGCCACATACACATAGAACACATAGGCCCTGCCTGGGCCTGCCAAACAACAACTACAACAACAAAAAAAAATAGCTGGGTGTTGTGGCAGGCACCTGTAGACCCAGCTGAGGCAAGAGAATTGCTTGCCTGTAGTCCCAGCTACTTGGGAGGCAGAGGCAGGAGAATCGCTTGAACCCAGGAGTTGAAGGTTGCTGTGAGCTCTGATGCACAGCACTCTACCCAGGGTGACAGCTTGAGGCTCAAAAAATAATAATAATAGTGATAATAATAATAATAATAAAATAACTAGTTCTGGCAGGTTCCTGTATCCCACCTACTTGGGAGGCTGCAGCAAGAGGATTGCTTAAGCCCAAGAGTTTGAGGTTGCTGTGAGCTATGATGCCACAGCACTCCACTGAGGGTGACATAATGAGACTCTGTCACAAAAAAAAGAAAGGAAGAAAGAAAATCTAAAATTTGGTAAGAATGGTGAGAGTCAGTGGCAACTGACCATGACCTATTCTCTTTCTCACATACCCCCCACCATTTGCTCAGTGTAACATAAGCTCCAGTCCAGACGGAGTGTGGTCAGTAAGTCAGGACTGCCTCTCCCTCAGCAGCCAATCAAGGGTCATGATATCTCATGAGGAGAGGCAAGCACCCAGCATTTTCAGCCCCCTCCAACTCAAACCTGAAGAGGCTAAATTCCTGGTGAGTATGTGACTGAGAGATTGGGGGCCCTCCACCCAACTAGATATAGAACAGAACCCCCACCCCAGAAGCAGGAGGCTGGGAATACAAGGGAGCCCTCCAGGGGTCAGAACAAATCTCAAAAGACTAAATTTCAAAAATTACCCCAGCCAGAGTTTAATTGGACCAGACTGCTGTGTGCAATTTTGCCTCATGACACTGTTAAAAACAATGGAGTGATCAGCTGGTAATTGGGACAGTCTAACGAGCATGGTGCCAGTAGTATAATATCAAATGAGGCAGAGATCAAGGAAAGAGTCAAAGAGAGCCCTGCTAAAACCACAGCCACCCGAGGGTGACAGTGCCCACAGCCAAAGCTGTGCCTTCTGAGCAGTATCAGGGGCTTCAAAGACCAGAGGAAACAGACTTCACTAAAATGGTATGGGCAAGTCACAAAAACTACAAACTCCAGAAGGAGGAAAGAGGAATCAGTAACAAGAGTTGCAATGATAGATTACCTAAAATGTCCAATTTCCAATAAAACATGGCAAGATATGGCAAGAACTAGAAATATGTGACCTACACGCAGGGAGAAAAGCAGGCAAGAGAAACTGCCTGTGAGAGGCACAAGCTGTTACACCTTAAAGACTTCAAAGTAGCCATTACATGTTCAAAGAACCAAAGGAAATCCTACTGAAGGAAGAAGTGAATACAATGTCTCATCAAGTAGAGAATATCAAAGAAGAAAAAAATGTAAAAGCTCAGTTGAATTCTGGAGTTGAGACTACGTTGCTTTCTGCATGCATGTAATGAATCTAAAAGGGGGGGAGTACAATAACCAAGATGAAAAAATCAGAAGAATTCAAGTTCTGTAGATCTGAACTAGTAATAGAAAGAATCGATGAACCTGAAGACAGATTAATAGAGATTAATAAGTAATCCAGAGAACAGAGAGAAATAAAGAATAAACAGAACCTCAGAGAAATGCAGGACTTACATGCAGTAAGGAATACTGGAGGATAGGCTTGGCACCCGTAGCACAGTGGTTACGGCGCCAGCCACATACACCATGGCTGCTGGGTTCTAGCCCGGCCTGGGCCAGCTAAACAACAATGACAACTGCAACAAAAAATAGCTGGACATTGTGGCAGGTGCCTTTAGTCCCAACTACCTGGGAGGCTAATTGCTTAAGCCCAAGAGTTGGAGGTTGCTGTGAGCTGTGATGCCACTGCACTCTGAGGGCAACATAGAGACTCTGTCTCAAAAAAAAAAAAAAGGAATACTGGAGGATAGAAGGAAGGGAAGAGAGCAGAAAAAAATATTTGAAAAAAAATTTTCCCATGTTGGCTAAAAACCATTATCTACACATCAAAAAAGCTCAAAGAACATCAAGTAGGCTAATACTACACACGGATACATCAGAGTAAAAATTATGAAAGACAAAGGCAAAAATCTTTTTGACAAAAAAAAAATTTTTTTTTGAGACACAGTCTCACTCTGTCGTCCTGGGTAGAGTGCCGAAGTGTTATCATAGCTCATGGCAACCTAAAACTCTTTGGGCTCAAGCAACCCTCTTGTCTCAGCCTCCCAAGTAGCTAGGATTACAGAGTATGCCACCATGCCTGCCTGGTTTTTCTATTTTTAGTAGAGACAGGGTCTCACTCTTGCTTTGGCTGGTCGGGAACTCCTAAGCTCAGGCAATCAGTCCACCTCGGCCTCCTAGAGTGCTAGGATTACAGGCATGAGCCACCTCAATTGGCCTTACAAAAAATCTTTAAGTGGCAAGAGAAAAACATAACACATACAAGGGAAACCTAATAAAGTTAACAGCCAATTTCTCATCAGAAACAATGGAGGCTAGAAAGCAATACAATGATGGACTCAAAGTGATGATAGAATAATCTGTCTCTGATCGAGACACCTCACATATGAATTCCATACAAAATTAATAAAGATGATTTTTTTTTTTTTTTTTTTGAGACAGTCTCACTATGTCACCTTTGGTCCTTGGTAGAGTGCTGTGGCATCACAACTCACAGCAACCTCAAATTCTTGTACTTAAGTGATTCCTTTGCCTCAGTGTCCCAAGTAGCTGGGACAGGCACCAGCCACAATGCCTGGCTATTTTTTGGTTGCAGTTGTCATTGTTGTTTAGCAGGCCCAGGCCAGGCTCAAACCACCAGCCTCGGTATATGTGGCTGGAGCCCTACTCACTGAGCTACTGGCACTGAGCCAATAAAGGTGAATATTAAAAACCCAACCCCACTATAAAAGATTTTATTTATTTATAGACAGTCACCCTAGGTACAGCATTGTGGCATCATAGCTCACAGCAACCTCAGTCTCTTGGGCTCAAGAGATCCTCTTGCCTCAGCCTCCCAAGTAAAGGTACCTGCCATAATACCTGGTAGGCCTTGGTACTCTACCAGGGTGACAGAGTAGGACTTCGTCTCAAACAAAACAAAACTAAGTTTACTCATAAAGCATTCCACCTTCCTACAATGCTGAGGATTCCCCTTCCTCCTATCCTTTTTAAGGATGGAGTTAATGTTTGTGCATGGAGACCTGCCACACCCATTCCATATGCCTCGGAGTCTGTAATGAATTTCCTGTAATGTTGTTCCTGTAGCCACAGCTCTCCCCATAGCCTCTGTACTCCAAAAGGCCTGACAAACTACACAAAGGTATGAGCACAAATAAACAAGGTATCATAGGATCTTAGCTACTGACAGTGTTAACTTTATTTATTTAAAAAACAAACAAAATCCAGGCCTTTTTTTTTTTTTTTTTTTTTTTGGAGACACAGTCTCACTTTGTCACCCTCGGTAGAATGTTGTAGTGTCACAGCTCACAGCAACCTCAAACTCCTGGCCTCAAGTGATTCTCTTGCCTTGGCCTACCAAGTAGCTGGGACTACAGGTGCTTGGCCACAACATGCAGCTTTTTTTTTTTTTTTTTTTGACACAGAGCCTCAAGCTGTCACCCTGAGTAGAGTGCTATGGCATCACAGCTCACAGCAGCCTCCAATTCTTGGGCTCAAGCGAGTCTCCTGCCTCTGCCTCCCAAGTAGCTGGGATTACAGGCACCTGCCACAATGCCCAGCTATTTTTTGGTTGCAGCCATCATTGTTGCTTGGCGGCCCGGGCTAGATTTGAACCTTCCAGCTAGGGTGTACGTGGCTGGCGCCTTAGCTGCTTAAGCCACAGGTGCCAAGCCAACACCCAGCTATTTTTTAGAGATGAGATCTCACTCTAGCTCAGGCTGGTATCAAACTCGTGAGCCCAGGCAATCCACCTACCTCAGCCTCCCAGAGTGCTAGGATTACAGGCATGAGCCATCATGCCCAGCCCCTTTATTCCCTTTGTTAAGGGTGTGAAGACTCAGATTGATAGTAGGTTTAAGAGAAAAAAATTCTGGCAAATGCTGTGATGACATACACACATACACAGACACAAAAACCAACCAATTCCTCCTTGCAGATAATTTTTTTTTTCTTTTTTTTTTTTTTTGAGACAGAGCCTCAAACTGTCACCCTGGGTAGAACGCTGTGGCATCACAACTCACAGCAACCTCCAACTCCTGGGCTTAAACAATTCTCTTGCCTCAGCCTCCCAAGTAGCTAGGACCATAGGTACCCGCCACAATGCCCAGCTATTTTTTTGGTTGTAGTTGTCATTGTTGTTTGGCAGGCCCAGGCTGGATTCAAACCTGCCAGCTCTGGGTTTGGCTGGCGCCTTAGCCACTTGAGCTACAGGTACTGAGGCTGCAGATAATTTTTCAACCTGTATTCCAACAGAAATCAAAAATCTGGAACAGGAAAGAAAGAAAGTCATAGGCTCGGTGCCTGTGGCTCAAGTGGCTAAGGCGCCAGCCACATACACCTGAGCTGGCAGGTTTGAATCCAGCCCGGGCCTGCCTGTAGTCCCAGTTTTTGGGAGGCGGAGGCAAGAGAATCACTTGAGCCCAGGATTTGGAGATGGCTGTGAGCTGTGATGCCATAGCACCCTACCCAGGGCAACAGCTTGAGGCTCTGTCTAAAAAGAAAGAAACAGAAAAGAAAGAAAATCATAAAAGGATTTTTAAGCTTCTACCTGTAAGCTTCCACCCTTACTAGCTTTCTGTTTTGTGTATAGGGCCTTACCCTAATTGGATGGGAGAGACCTGTGCACCAAAGGCTGGGTGGGGGAGTACCTTTATTTCTCTGGGTCATCCTCAGCATGATCCAGAGGTAAACCTCCTCTGGTTAAGGGTTCCTACCACAACTCCCAGAGAATGAACATAACTCTTTTAGATGAGAAGTAGACAGAAATCACACAACTTTCTATTTTCTAAAATATATTTTTTCATTCTAAATTAAAAATAATATGAACCATTCCATATTTTTAGGAAATAGTCGTTTTTATTTAAGAGTATCACTTTGTAGCTCAAGGCAGAGTGCTATGGCATCATCATAACTCATAACAACCTCAAACTCTTGGGACTCTTGGGCTCAACTGATCCTCTTGCCTTAGCCTCCTGAGTAGCTGGGACTGCAGGTGCCCACCATTACCCCTGACTAGTTTTTCTATTTTTAGTAGAGATAGGGATTTACTAGGTCACCAATTATCCTCATATCAGAATAGAGTACATTTGGATTCTTGCTTCTCCATTCTAGTGACACTTGACTAAGAAGAATGAGTTTGAGCTCTTGCTTAGGCTGGTTTTGAAGTCAAGAACTAAGGCCATCTGCCCGTCTCTGCCTCCCAAAGTGCTAGGATTACAGGCATGAGCCACCTTGCCTAGTGGATTTTTAAACAGTATGAAGAAGTCAGGAATTACTGGCCTAAGAGAATAATTCAGTTACTGAATGTTATGAGAAAAGCATGGAACAGGTCCACTTTTGAGACTGAAGCAGAACTGCAGAGAAAGAAAGGGGCTGGACAGTTTGGGGAGAAGTTAGGAATGGACTCTAGGTCTCATGGGGCTAATAAAGCCTTACTGAATCTGAAAATGCAAAGCCAGGGTCTATGTGAGTATAGTCCTAATAAAGAAGAAAGTTGTTTCTATGTCTAATACTGTGATGAATTTTCAGCACATGAAATCAAGATGGCCAAAGGATATGCTCCAGAGTAATAGAATGAGGCCTCCAAGATAGGCTGAAATGTCAGATCTGGTGTCATTCCCCCTGCGACCCTGTGAGGTCCACAATAATCACAAACATTTACCCATAGTTTACTGTGTGCTGGACACTCTTCTTCTAAGTGCTTTATAGGCGTTGTTTAATTTAATCCTTGCAATAACCCTTTGAGATTGGTAGTATGATTAAATTGCTCACTATCCCACAGTAGGTGTGATGGGATTTCAAGCCAGATAGTCTAGCTGCAGAGCTAGGGCTCTTCACCACTGATATTTATTGAGCACTATGTTCTGAAATCTGTGCTCTCCCATCTTAAGTATCTGACCAGACCAGTGGCATCAGAGGTTACAAGCAGTGGCATGAACAGCCCAAGCGAAGGCTGGGTGAAAAGAGGCCTTACAGGTCACCTGGGTTTAAGTGGCAGGTAGCAGTTTAGCTGATTAGGCCTGACTTGGCAAAGGTCTGACCAGAATTAGCACCTTCTAGTTATGGTCAATTAGCAGGGACTAAAGGGCACGCTCCTTGCCTCTGCTCTGAAAGAAACTTGAGGAGGACAGCTTTGTTTTCCATGCAGGAGATCCTGCTTGGCCTACGTCCACAGGGCAGTGAGACCTACTGCCCTCAATGGGCCCCACCTGGCCAGCATAGTTCTTGATCAACAATTAAAGGCCTTGATCCTTTCCAGGCAAGAGAAAGTTGAAAACACTTCTACCTTAGAATCCCCAAACCACCCCCAAGCAACAAAACTACTCCTGTGAAAGTGTTTGCTGATGCTCCTAAAATTAATACTGGGGTCACCTTGTGTTGCCTTTTAAAATGTTTAACACCTCAGTTGAAGCAGGTTTTCTCTTTTTTTTTTCTTTTTTGAGACAGAGTCTCACTGTGTACCCCTGAGTAGAGTGCCACGGCATCATAGCTCACAACAACCTCAAACCCTTGAGCTCAAGTGATCCTCTTGCCTCAGCCTCCCGAGTAATTGTGACTATAGGTGCCTGCCACATTACGCTAGCTTTTTCTATTTTTAGTAGAGACAGGGTCTCACTCTTGCTCAGGTTGGCTTAGACTCCTGAGTTCAGGCAATCCACTGGCCACAGCCTTGAAGAATGCTAGGATTACAAGGCATGAGCCACCGCACCCAACGAATGCAGGTTTTCTAACTGTCCTCAAAGGATTTGTTCCCTTTTGATCCTCAGAGGCCCCACGCCTCTGGAGAACTAAAATGGGTCTTCACACCTGTAATCCTAACCCTCTGGGAGGCCAAGACAGGTGGATTGCTTGAGTTCAGAAGTTCAAGACCAGCCTGAACAAGAGTGAGACCCGGTACCTACTAATAATAGAAAAATTAGCCAGGCATCAAGGGGGTCACCTGTAGTTCCAGCTATTCTGGAGCCTGAGGCAAGAGATCTCTAGAGCCCAAGAGTTTGAGGTTGTTGTGAGCTATGATGATGCCACGGCACTCTACCCAGAGGTTACAGGGTGATACTCTGTCTTAGAAAAGAAAAAAAGGGGTCTTCTGGAGTTTCCATTTCCTCTGCTTCCTCAAGCACCTACACTGCTTTTCTTACTTCTTGGTATCTGGAAAGTATTTTGTTTCACAAGAGGTATTCAAAGAGTCCGGGAAATCAAAGGTCAAAATTTACAATTGTAACATAGAAACAAAGATTTACTAGAGAGATATACTGCCTCCATGGATCAGAAGACTCAATACTGTTAAAATGTGAATTCTTCCCCAACATTTAACACAATCCTAATAAAAATCCCAGAAGGATTTTTTTTTTTCAAATAGATGAGCTAATTTTTTAAACATTAATCTATTTTTTGTCATTGTTGGGGAATCATTGAGGGTACAAAGAACCAGATTACAAGGCTTGTGTTTGTCAGGCAAAGTCCCTCTTATACCTGTGTCCCACCCCCAAGAGGTGTGTCACACACCACGACCCTCCCCCCTCCTCTCTCTGTTTCTCCGTGCCTCTGCCCCCCACCATGTACTAGGTCATCGATTGTCCTCATATCAGAATAGAATACATTGGATTCTTGCTTCTCCATTCTTGTGATACTTTACTAAGAAGAATGAATTTCAGCTCCATCCAGGTTAATACAAAAGATGTAAAGTCACCATCTTTTTTTTTAGACAGAGTCTTGTTTTGTTGCCCTCGGTAGAGTACTGTCGCATCACAGCTCACGGAACCTCCAACTCTTGGGCTCAAGATTCTCTTGCCCCAGCCTCCCAAGTAGCTGGGACTACAGGCACTCTACCAAGGCTTAAATAGAGTGATGCCATAGCACTCCACCAAGGGCAACAGCTCTTGAGACTCTGTCTCAAAATAAATAAATAAATAAATAAATAAAAATATAATATATATATATTTTTAGAGACAGAGTCTTTGTTGCCCTGGCTAGATTACAGGGGTGTCATTGTAGTTCACTGCAACCTCCGATTCCTGAGCTCAAGTGATCCTCCTGCCTCAGTCTCCCAAGTTGCTGGAACTACAAGTAACATGCAACAGACTCACCTAATTTTTCCAATTTTTTTTTTAAATTAGAGTCTCACTTTGTCACCCTTGGAAGAGTGCCATTACATCATAGCTCACAGCAACCTCAAACTCTTGGGCTCAAGTGATTCTCTTGCCTCAGCCTCCCTACTAGCTGGGACTACAGGCACACCACAATGCCAAGCTATTTTTGTTTGTTTGTTTGTTTGTTTAGCAGGCCCGGGCTGTGTTAGAACCCACCAGCCCTGGAGCGTGTGGCCAGTGGCCTAACCACTGAGCGACCAGCACCCAGCCTCCCATTTTTTTTTATAGAGACAGAGTCTCACTCTTGCTCAGGTTGGTCTTGAACTCTTGACTTCAAGCAATCCTCCCACCTCAGTCTCTGAGTGCTAGGATTATAGGCCTGTGTCGCCTCACCCAACCGCATCAAATAATAGATACTAACAGTAATACATACCTTAAAACTACAAAAACATTACATGTGCACATGCAAACACATACCCCCGTGTCCCCACAGCCATAATCCACACTAAAGGTAAAATCTGATGTTAATACCGTGTTAATATTTGATGTTTGTACTTTGGTCTACTCATCTAGTTTTGTGTTTTGTTGCCTGTGATTTTGTGTCATATCTACAAAATGACTGCCAAGACCTATGTAATGAAGTTTTTTCCCTGTGTTCTCTTCTGGGAGTTTTGGTTTCAGTTATTAAGTTTAAGTCTTTAATCTGTTTTGAGTTGGTATTTGTTATGGTCTAAAAGGGTGCAATTTCATTCTTTGGCATGTGGATATCTAGTTTTCCCAGCACCACTTGGTGAAAAGACTATTCTTTCCCTGTAGTGTGTTCTTGGCTCTCTCATATATGTACTGTATATGCATAGGTTTATTTCTGGTACTTTTTTTTTAAGAGACAGAGTCTTGGGCGGTGCCTGTGGCTCAAAGGAGGAGGGCGCCGGCCCCATATGCCAGAGGTGGTGGGTTCAAACCCAGCCCTGGCCAAAAACTGCAAAAAAAAAAAAAAGAGAGACAGAGTCTCACTTTATCGCCCTTGGTAGAGTGCCGTGGCGTCACAACTCACAGCAACCACCAGCTCTTGGGCTTAGACGACTCTCTTGCCTCAGCCTCCCAAGTAGCTGGGACTACAGTCGCCCGCCACAATGTCCAGCTATTCTTTTGTTGCAGTTTGGCCAGGGCCGGGTTTGAACCTGCCACCGTCAGTGTATGGGGCTGGTGCCCTACCCACTGAGCCACAGCGCCACCCAAGGCCTTTTTTTTTGAGACAGAGCCTCATTTTGTTGCCCTAGTAGAGTGCTGTGGCATCACAGCTCAGAGCACCCTCAAACTCTTGGTTTGGGTTCAAGCAATTCTCTTGTCTCAGCCTCCCAAGTAGCTGGGATCATAGGCATGAGCCACCGCACCTGGCCTAAGAAGCACATCTTAAATAGAGAGGGAGGGCATGTGTCCCAGCTGTATGACCCACATGGGAAACCGCAAGCAGCTGGAGCACAGAGTGGCAGGTGGGCAGCGACACAAAGGCCTGGAGAGGGGCTGGTTTGGGATGGGGCCTGACTACTACACTGAAGTATGTGAATTTGAGCCTGAGGCCACTGAAGAGTGTTAATCAGTAAGGGGTGATTACATTTATAGTCCTGTTTACATGATGTCTGTGGTAGATACTTCCTAGCCTGATGTGTGCATTATCTTATCAAGATTGTTGCCTGCAGCAGTGGCTGGTGCCTCTTAAGAATTATCTAAGGCCCTATGGACCTACTGGTGTTTATGCCATTGGTGCTTGTTAAGTGGCAGGTCTGACATTTTTGTAAGGGTGTAGACAGAGCTCAAAGGCCCTGCAGGACACCCAGGATCTAATCCTCTGTCACTAACCAGCTGAGTCACCAGTTTCCCATTCAGTCCCTTGGGGCCTTGTTTGCCTCAACTATTGGTGAGCCTTCCACCTGCCCTTTCTACTTCAGGCTACAATGAGATACCATCCAAGAAAACACTTTGAAAGTACAAACACCAGCATGTTCTTCCATAAACTGGTGTCTTCTTTAATTTCCTTCATCAGTGTTTGTAGATTTCAGTATATGTGTCATTCACTTCCTTTGTTAAGTGTATTCGTAAGCATTTTATTTTATATATTTATTTAAAAATTTTTTTTTTTGCAGTTTCTGGTCTGGCCGGGGCTAGGTTTGAACCCGCCACCTCCAGCATATGGGGCCAGTACGCCCTACTCCTTTGAGCCACAGGTGCCGCCCTTTTATTTTATTTTTTGATCCTATCGTCAATGGGATTGCTTTCTCCACTTTATTTTTGCATACTTAATTGTTAAATGTATAGAAACACACTGTTAGGCCAGTCGTAGTGGTTTATGCCTGTAATCCTAGCACTCTGGGAGGCCAAGGTGGGTAGATTGCCTGCGGTCATGAGTTTGAGACCAACCTGAGCCAGAGTGAGACCTCATCTCTAAAAAAAACAGCGGGTGTTGTGGCAGGTGCCTGTAGTCCCAGCTACTTGGGAGACTGAGGCAAGAGAATCACTTAAGTCCAAGAGTTTGAAGGTGCTGTGAGCTGTGACACCATGGCATTCTAGTGAGGGCGACAAAGTGAGACTCTTGTTTCAAAAAAAATGAAACACAGTGTTGACCATTTATTCTACAACATTACTGAATTTATTAGTTTTTTTGTTTGTCTTTAAGACATTTTCACTTTATTGCCTAGGCTAGAGTACCGAGTGTCAGCCTAGCTCACCAAGGGTGGTGGGTTTGAACCCAGCCCGGGCTAGCTAAAACAACAATAACAACTGCAACAAAAAAATAGCCAGGAGTTGGGGCAGGCACCTGTAGTCCCATCTACTTGGGAGGCTGAGGCAAAAGAATCGCCTAAGCCCAAGAGTTTGAGGTTGCTGCGGGCTGTGATAACATGGCACTCTACCAAGGGTGACAAAGTGAGACTCTGTCTGTTAAAAAAAAAAAAAAAAAGGCCTGGTGCAGTGGTTCACGTCTGTAATCCCAGCCTTTGGAAAGCCAAAGCAGGTGGATTGCCTGAGCTCACAGGTTCGAGACCAGCTGGAGCCAGAGCGAGACCCTGTCTCTAAATACAGCCATGCATTGTGGTAGGCAACTATAATCCCAGCTACTTGGGACGCTGAGGCAAGAGAATCACTTTAGCCCAAGACTTAGAGGTTACTGTGTGCTGTGACGCCACGGCACTCTATTGAGGGTGACAAAGCAAGACTCTGTCTCAAGAAAAAGAATGGAAGCATCTAAAAGTCTGAATAATTTGTTTCTCCTTATGTTTTGTTTTTTTTTTTCCTCCTTAAGTGTTAAAAAAAATAGGTTCTGGGGTGGGAGGTGCGAAGAAAAAAAAGAAAACACTAAAGGCTTTAAAGCAAACATTTGCAGTCCCAGCTACCTGAGAGGCTGAGGCAAGAGGATTCCTCAAGCCTAAGAGTTTGAGGTTTCTGTGAACGATGATGCCATAGCACTCTACCCAGGGTTACAGAGTGAGACCCTATCTCAAAAAGAAAAAGAAAAATTAAAGGCCTTTAAAAGATCACACCCATTTTTTGGCTATGTTCAAAAAAACAACGTGCAGTGGCTCACGCCTGTAACCCTAGCACTCTTGGAGGCTGAGGCAGGTGGATTGCCCTGAGCTCACTTGTTCAACAACAGCCTGAGCAAGTGTGAGACCCCATCTCTAAAAACATAGTCTGGCATTGTGGCAGGCGCCCATAGTCCCAGCGAGTAGGGAGGCTGAGACAAGAGAATTGCTTAAACCGAAGAGTTTGAGGTTGCTGTGAGCTGTGACACCATGGCACTCTACCAAGGGTGATAAAGTGAGACTGTCTCAAAAAAAAGTGTTGATGAGGATGTAGATTAAACCCCTGTGTACACTGTTGGTGGGGATGTTAAATGGTGCAGCCAGGATATAAAACAGTATGGCAGTTCCTTTAAAAAATTAAAATTACAATTATCATATTCTCCAGCAATTCTACTTCTGGGTAAAAACAAAAAGATTTGAAAGCAGAGATGCAAAGAGATATTGGTCCATCCGTGTTTACAAGTGTCCATTTTTTGTGTTTTTTTGGAGACAGGGTCTTGCTCTGTTGCCGGGGCCACAGAGTGCAGTGGTATCATCATATCTCATAGCAACCTCAAACTCCTGTGATCCTTGTGCCTCATCCTCCTGAGTAACTGGGATTAACAGGTACCTATCAACATACAGACCTGGTCTCAGTTTGTTCCCTAGGGTGGTCTCAAATTCCTGAGCTCAAGCGATCCTCCTGCCTCAGCTTCTCAAAGTGCTGGGATTACAGGCATGACCCAGTACTTCCAGCCACAAGTGTCCACTGATAAATGGATGAACAAAATATGGTCTATCCATACCACCTAATATTATCAGGCTCAAAGAAGAAGGAAATTCTGACATATCCTACAATATGGATGGACTTTGAAGACATTATACTCAGTGAAATAGATAAGCTAGTTACAAAAAGACAAATATTACATCAGCCTTTTAAAACTATGTATGACTTATAATAGTCACATTCTCAGAGAGAAAAAGTAGAATGATGGTTACCAGGCGCTGAGAAGAAGGATTGGGGAGTTATTATTTAATGGGCACAGAGTTTTAATTTTGCATTATAAAAAGTTCTGGAAATGGGCGGCACCTGTGGCTCAAAGGAGTAGGGTGCTGGCCCCATATGCTGGTGGTGGCGGGTTCAAACCCAGCCCCGGCCCAAAACTGCAAAAAAAAAAAAAAAAAAAAAAGTTCTGGAAATGTATGGAGTCATTGGCTTCACAACAATGTGAATGTGCTTAATGGCACTGAACTATACCCTAAAAAATAGTCAGAATGGCAATAGGCACAATGGCTCATGCTTATAATCCCCACCACTTTGGCATTGGGGGGATCACTTTGATTGAAGAAATCAGGGAAGATCACTTGAGGCCAGAAGTTCGAGTTTGCAGTGAGCTATGATCATGCAACTGTGCACCAGGCTGGGTGTCAGAGCAACATCCTTGCTTCCAACAAAAGAAAAACAGAGAAAAAAACAAGGAGCCATGGACACATGTTAACTACCCAGATGCTACATAAAGATGACTAAGCTTAATGACAACAATCTGCTGACAAGGCATCCTATTGTGAGCCCTTTGGCCTCTGTCACACAGAATCCTTCAGCTGCCCAGGGGCAGAGTAAGGTAAAAGGCAACATCTGGCAGAACAAAACTAGAAAAACATGGCTGGGGAGATTCATGGTTAGAAAGATCCTATGGGGGAAGAAGGGAGTTAAGAGCAGGGTGTAATCATAGCAAATGTTTTTAACCATTTCCCCGAGGCCTCAGAGTGACCCAAAGACCTTGTGGGAATCTCCCAGCCTCATAAGCAGCATGAGTCGCAGCTCGGCACCTGTAGCTCAGTGGTTACAGCTCAGTGCCAGCCACATGCACCAGCGCTGGCGGGCTCAAACCCAGTGCAGGCCTGCTAAACAACAAAGACAAAAAAACAAAAAATAGCTGGGCATTGTGGTGGTCTAAGGCAAGAGAATAGCTTAAGCCCAGAAGTTTGAGGTTGCTGTGAGCTGCGACGACACCGCACTACACTGAGGGTGACATAAGTGAGACTCTGTCTCAAAAACAAACAAAAAAAAGAAGTGTCTGTGTCATGAAACCTCTATACAATCCCAAGGGCACGGGTTTGGAGAGCCTCCAGATAGCTGAATACACGGAGGTTCCTAGTGGTAGTGTGCCCAGGGTGGGCATGGAAGCTCTGCACCCCTTCTCCTATACCTTGAGCTATGCATATCTTAAACTGTATCCTTTATAGTATCAGTTACAATAAATCAGTAAAAGTGTTTCCCCAAGTTGTATGAGCCACTCCAGAAAATTAACTGAATCCAAAGTGAGCGGATCAGGCCGGGCACAGTGGCTCACCCCTATAATCCTAGCACTCTAGGAGGCCGAGGCGGTGGATCGCTTGAGGTCACAGATTTGAGACCAGCCTAAGCAAGAGGGAGACCTTGTCTCTAAAAATAGCTGGGCATTGTGGTAGACACCTATAGTCCCAGCTACTTAGAAGGCTGAGGCAAGAGAATCACTTAAGCCCAAGAGTATGAGGTTGCTGTGAGTTGCAATGCCAAGGCATTCTACCAAGGGCGATGAAATGAGACTGTCTCAAAAAAAACCAAAAACAAAAACAAATAGATGGGATCATGGGAACCCCAATTTGAAGCCAGTCAGAAGTTCTGGATGCCAGGACTTGACAATGATGTATGGAAGGTGGGGTTTTTGGGCACTGAGATCTCATCCTGTGAGATCTGACACTATCTCTGGGTAGATAGTGTCAGAATTGAATTTAAGGAAAACAGGTGGTATCTGCTGCCTGGTGTGTGTGTGTAAGAACCTGCTATGTCGATTGTTGTGGAGTTTAGAGGAAATCACAGTTTGGGAAGTGTTTTTCTCAAAGCACCATTATGATTGTATTTATGTGAAGTCCTTGAACATGAAAAACTAATTTATGATTCTAAAAAAATCAGAATAATGGTTACCTCTAAGGATGGGGGCACAGTTGACAGGAAAAGGGCAAGAAGGCACTTTCTGGGGTAGTGGTAATATCCTAAATATTGTTAGGAATTTAAGTTATACACATGTATTCATTTAAAAAATCCATCAAATAGTATACTCAATATTTGTACATTTCACTAAACATAAATTTTACAAAAAAATTCCATTAGCCACTAAGCCCTACAAGATGCCTTGAGGCCATCTAAGGCAAGACATCAGAAACAAGACAAGCTCAGTGGCTAGAGCGCCAGCCACATCACATACACCAGAGCCAGCCACATCACATACACCTAGACCGGGCCTGCCAAACAACGACAACTACAACCAAAAAAAAAAAAACAAAAAAAAAAACAGCCAGGCATTGTGGCGGGCGCCTATAGTCCCAGCTACTGGGGAGGCTGAGGCAAGAGAATCGTTTAAGCCCAAGAGTTTGAGGTTGCTGTGAGCTGTGACACCATAGCATTCTACCAAGGGCGATATGGTGAAACTCTGTCTAAATAAATAAATAAATAAATAAATAAAACAAGGCAGATTAGGAGCTGGGCCACACCCTTTCCTCACTCTCTATACACTACCCCATGCAGTTCTCCAAGTCACAGAACAAGTAAAAATAGTCGTTCAGTTATCTACCCAACTTTTGCAGAACCAAGCACCAGGTACCCTGGAACTGTACCTCCCAAACCAGATCCCAATTCTGATTCTGAAATCAGTCAACATCTGGCATTAGTCACTGGTGTCCACACTCCTAGGCACTTGCAATTTTGCCCAGTATCTCTCTGTGTTTGGAAGGCTGTGCTCAAAGGTGTTTCTAGGAGCAGGTAGGAGAGGCATAAGGAAAGGTAGGAAGATTCACCACCTTCCTTTAGCCAGCCTGATCTGCCAGATCTTCAGTACCCCCCTAAAGCACACACTAGGAGACTCTGATCCAATGACAGGCAAACCTGCAGGTCCCACCCTTGTCACTGTGGGATGGAGAAAGCTGTGGGAACCAGCCAGCTTAG
Organism: Loris lydekkerianus; assembly: GCA_963574355.1. Classification (NCBI taxonomy): domain Eukaryota; kingdom Metazoa; phylum Chordata; class Mammalia; order Primates; family Lorisidae; genus Loris; species Loris lydekkerianus. The sequence goes on from CAUYPK010162027.1 coordinate 23,951, forward strand.
GGAACACAGCCTCTCATTCGGCATACCCCTCTGGAACTGAACGTAGATTTAACAGGTGGACTCCATTTTCCTTGAGCACAAGCAAACCTGAATGAAAGAAACAGGCCAGGCATGGTGCCTCACACCTGTAATCTTAGCACTCTGAGAGGCTGAGGCAGGTGGATTGCTTGAGCTCAGGAGTTCAAAACCAGCTTGAGCAAAAAGCAAGACCCCAACTCTATTAAAAATAGGAAAACTGAGGCAAGAGGATCACTTGAGCCCGACCAGGAGGTTGCTGTGTGCTATGACATCATAGCGCTCTATCCAGGGCATCAGCTTGAGTCTCTGTCTCCAATAAAGAAAAAAGCACAGAAGCACCTAGAAGAGTAACTGGCACACGAATGAATTCACGAAGCCAGTGTTTAAAAAGAGACACTAAAAATGGACCAGTGGATCACACCTGTAATTCTCGCACTCTGGGAGGGCAAGGCAGGCAGATCCCTTAAACTCAGGAGTTCAAGACCAGTCTGAGCAAGAGCAAGAGACTCATCTCTACTAAAAATAGAAAAAATATGCCAGGCATTTAGCAGGCACCTTTAGTGCCAGCTATTTGGAAGGCTGAGGCAGGAAGATCCTTTATACCCAGGAGTCTGAGGTTGCTGTGATCTAGGCTGGTGCCATAGCACTGTAGCTTGGGCAACAAAGTAAGACTGTCTTAAAAAAAAAAAAAAAAAAAAAAGAGGCACTAAATGTGATAAACAGGTTTTCACCTCCCTCAAACCTTCTGCACATTACTCTCTGATGGCAAAGAGAAAAAGAGGTACAGGCCTTTGAGGTATTTTTATTCAGAGAGAAAAGATGCAAGGCCTGGTTGGGATGAGAGGGTGGAGATAACTCAGCTATGAATTTCAGAAGGGAACAAACTTGTCTGGCCAAGTGGCCTTCCTCCCTCTTCATAGGCCTCCCACCTTTTGCATCCCAGTAGGTGTTGTTTCAGAATAGTGACAGATTCTTCCAAACACACACAGGAGTGCCAACTCACTAAACACCCCTACCCTCCTCACCCCAAGTTGGTCAGCTGGGTAAGCAGCTATCTCCCTGGAGCTTCCAGAGCTCACTCTTTCATTTATTAACGTCACTGGCTAAGGAAAAGCAAAAAGCAAGACACTTGAGGACCGGAGCCCCAAAGAGTTAGGTCCTTGTTAATCAAGCTAAAGCGCCAGAGTCCCTCAGAGAGGGAAATACTCTCTGCCTGGGAACTTTTTTCTCACAAGAGGAAAGGTGAGGCAGGAAAAGTGAAGAGGATAAGAAAAGGCACAAAACTTAGAGAAAATATAACCCCGCAGGCTTTAAGCTGGGGTCTGCACCTGGGGCTCAAGTTACTCTTGGCTTAGGTAGAGTGCTCACTGCTCCTGTCTTATGAGGCCCTGTAAGCCTCAGGCCCAGAAGCCTAAAAGGATCCATGGGAGTCCCTCCTTGCCTCTCTGTTTTTTAGGCCAGCAACATTCCCTGTGCCTAAATGCTTTTATTTTGTTTTTATTTTTTGAGACAGAGCCTCAAGCTGTCGCCCTGGATAGAGTCCTGTGGCATCACAGCTCACAGAAACCTCCAGCTTCTGGGCTTAAGCGATTCTCTTGCCTCAGCCTCCCAAGTAGCTGGGACTACAGGCACTCACCACAACGCCCGGCTATTTTTTGGTTGTAATTGTCATTGTTATTTGGCATGCCTGGGCTGGATTCAAACCCGCCAGCTCTGGTGTATTTGGCTGGGGTCTTAGCCACTTGAGCTACAGGCACCCAGCCCCTAAATGCTTTTATATAGAAGTAAATGAGCCTTAAAAAAAAAAAAAATCTGCAAACTCAGCACCCATAGCTCAGTGAGTAGGGCACCAGTCACGTACACCAATGCTGGCAGGTTCAAGCCCGGCCAGAGCCTGCGAGACAATGACAACTGCAACCAAAAAACAGCCAGGCATGGTGGTGGGCACCTGTAGTCCCAGCTACTCAGGAGGCTGAGGCAAGAGAATCCCTTAAGCCCAAGAGTTTGAGGTTGCTGTGAGCTGTGATGTCACAGCACTCTACTGAGGGCGACAATACTAAGACTGTCTTAAAAAAATAAAAATAAAAATCTATGGCAAAGAGACCAAATTGATCTTTTGAGTCCTTTTCTAGCATTTTGCTCTTTCCTTTAAAGTAACAGGAAGGATGGAGCTAGAACCTGCAATGGTCTACAGCAGCTCTTTCCTCCCCTTCCTGGAAGCCGATTTTGGTTTCTGGAAGCCAGTACTGCCAGAATAGGGACAGCAAGCAAAGCAAACCCTCCTATTCCTTTGGGGGAAGCAGCTTCTCCTGTCTTCACCAGCCTCTGGAACTCTAAGGTGGACCAAGAGCTACCATGATGCCTCTTCTCTTTTGAGCTGACCCAGGGACCTCAAGTTAGACCAACCCTATTCATCCCTATTTAAAAGAAAGGCAGCCACCCCTCACCCCTTATGTGCATGTATTACTTGGCATCAAATTAAGATTTTTCCCTATTTTGCTCCTCAAAATTCAAAATGGGTGGTGGTTTTGCCCAAATTCCAGCTAAATGTTCAAATTCTTGTCAGGACTGTTATTAAAAACCTCAAACTCATTCCTGCCAAGAGACCTAAGTCAAGGGTGATGACCCAGAAGAGAGACCACTGGGTTGCATACCCCACAGAGTGTCCATTGCATCTGAGTCATGCTATGAGGCGGCGTTACCTAGTGGGCAGAGAATGGGGGCACCAGGTGACATGTGCTGCATCTTTCACTGACCCAGACACCAGCATTCACCATTGCTCACTGGACCCCAGGGTATGGGAGTAGTGGCTGCCTCTGACTTAGCACACAAGCCCTCTCTTATTTAACGCCCAGGTCAAGCCCCCTGCTGTATTCCCCAACCCCCACAATATACTCTATGCTTACCCTTTGAAAGGGGCTGGGGGAACTAGAGAATGCAACCACTAATTCAAACCAGAAAAACTGAGGACAAAGAACTGAAAAGAGTTTTTCATCCAGACTGTCTGAAAGACCCCCTTCCCCTTCCCACTTAGCTCACTGCTCTCAGAGCCAGAAACCTATTTTCTTCACTCCTGCAAGCAAAAGGAGATGAAACGTGTGTATGTGGTTTTGCAATGAGCTCTCTTTTGCTCTTAAGTAAAGAAAGGGGGGTCTGTGGGAGTAGGGATAGGAAGGACAGTATGGAGGTGAGAAGTCAAGGTTCAACCAGCTGTATTATGGCCTGGACTGCCTGGGCTGTGGAGACACCATCTCAGAAGAGATGAGACACAGTATCAGATGTCTCTTGCTGCCCTATTCTCTTATCCCTGAGGACTAAAACAAATTTTTTTATATGCTGTTGCTTCCCTCAGGTGGAAAAGGAGGATAATTTATGGACTAAGACAAGAGGTTCCTTGGTAGGAGTCAAACTAAGGGCTGGAACAACTGGTGACCTGTCAACAACACACCATCAAATAGATATCACAGCTGCATATAAATAGACAGACAGAACTGGACTGTTACAGGGAGCTGACATGCCTGCCTGAATTTAATGACCACAGTCAGACACCACTTACTGGTACAGGGGTTTAGTCTCTCAAATAAGAAACTACTTTGTGCAAGCAAAAAGCTGGTGTTTTCTAACAGGTTAGTCTGACAAAACTGGGAAGGTGGGACACAGTCTACTCCAGGCGTCCTCAAACTTTTTAAACAGGGGGCCAATTCACTGTCCCTCAGACCATTGGAGGGCCAGACTACAGTTTAAAAAAAAAACACTATGAACAAATTCCTACGCACACTGCACATGTCTTATTTTGAAGTAAAAAACAAAACGGGAACAAATACAATTCACACTGTGAACCACGGGCCGCAGTTTGAGGACAACTGGTCTACTCAGTTAATGGCATGGGATGTGTCCAGAGCACCACTTAATTCTTTTTTTTTTCTTTTCTTTCTTTTTTTTTTTTTTTTTTTTCAGACAGAGACTTACTATGTCGCCCTGTCTAGCCTAAGCAGTTAAGGATCCGTTTACTAGACCCTGACTCAGAGACCACACCACCCAGTACAGTAGAACATGAAAACCTCTGACTGTTGTCTGCTCCGAGTCTGTAATGGAAGGAGAAAAAAAAGAAAAAGCTGCAGCCAGATTTGGCAAGCCATCCCCTTGGAGTATCTTCCTAAGCACCCCCATGGACCCTAATCTCTCTCCCCAGAGCATCACTTTTCTAAGTAGTTTCTTCTGCCAGGAATCTGAGCACTTCACGGGCTTACAGTGTTGAGGAACAGAGGCATCTTGGAGCTGGCCCTCGCAGGGGCCAGGCACACCTTGGGGACTGCAGCTTGTGGTGTCTTACTCTAGAAAGAGAGAATGTCTCTGGAGCACGATGGCAAGCCAGCCCTCCTCCAGCCACCCGGCCTGGCCCCCAGACCAGCTCCCTCAGTGTGGCGCGTCCACTCTGTGGCCGGGATCCGGGAGCCGCTCTAGTCCCTGCAGCCCGGACTTCGGACCCCGCAGCTCGCGCGGGGCGCCGTCCCCTTCGGGCCCCTCACTCACCCACCGCTCTGATGCGGAAGCCGCGCGGCGGGCGTAGCGCCCGGCACCGCCAGGCGTCCCGCAGCACCTGCAGACAGGCGGGGGACGCTTGCACCAGCAACACCCCTCGCCGCAGCCAGCCCTGGAAGACCAGCCGCGAGGCGGCGCGCGCCAGCCGCGCATTCCAGAAGCAGCGCGCGTTGGCACGGCGGAAGGCGCGAAACACCGCGCGCCCGCTCCGCTCTTCCTTGCCCCCCGCTGCCTTCTGCGCCTCCAGCCGGCACAGCACCAGGGCCAGGGAGCCCGGAGCCAGCTGCACAGGCTGGGCCATGCTGCTGCGCATGACCAGGAGCCCACAGCCCAGCGCACCCGCGAGAGGCGACTCGAGCGGCGCACGGCCAGCGGGAGGGATCAGCTGACTCTGCGCGGCGTCGGCTGCCCCGGGAACGGAGCTCCAGGGGGCGGAGCCGACTGAGATGGGCAAGACCGGGGGTGGGGCGGCCACTACTCTGGCTGGCAAAGCGCCCAAGTGGGGTTTCCAAGTACTGAAGTACCCGCCTCAGTCTCTACCACCGGAGCCCCTTGCTACCCAGTCCCCTCGCCGCCGAGAGCTCCCCTTTCCGGATGGGCAAGCACTGGGGCTTTTCCAAGTCCTAGGAGAGTCCCGCACCCACTAGAGAACTTTGCTATCTGTAACCGCTGCGCGAACTGCAGAGCCAAAAGTTTCCGCAGCAGGGAGGATCAGGGTCGCCGTCATTGCCCCGGTTTTGGGGTTGTTCCCAGTGAAAGAGGCCAAACACAAGGAATCAGCCCTAGGGTGTTGAGGATTTCGCTCAGGCCAGGTGGCAGGAAACCCAGGTTTGAGTCTCAATTATGTTTCTAACCTGTTATTTTGAGACAAAGTCTCACTACGTTGCCCAGGCTGGGGTGCTGTGGCTATTCACAGTCGTAATTATCACGCACTACAGCGTGGAACTCCTGGACTCAAGCCTCCAAGTAGTTGGTACTATAGATGACCCGCCAGCGCACTGGCCTGCTCCTAACCTGTTTACACAAGTTGTTTCCATTCTCAGGACCTCAGAACTGTCCCAACAACTCATTTTACAGGAGAGTAAACTGAGGACCCTTTTATTTATGACTTTCTGAACTTCTAGGATTTGTCCCTACTGTATTGGCAAGGAAAGCAAAGTATCATAGAGGTGCCACCCTACTTGGTGTGGCCCAGTGTTGAAATCCGTGGGATTCAGCCCTGGGTTGGATGTGGGAATTTGGGAAAACAAACAATACACTGCCTCACGAGCTCCCAGGGGCAAAGGATGAGAAACTAGTGATTTCCTGCCACAAAAGAATGTAACTAGGCTAGGCGCCCATAGCACAGTGGTCACTGGCCAGCCACCTGCACAGAGGCTGACAGGTTTGAACCCAGCCCAGGCCAGCTAAACAAGGACAAATGCAAGAAAGGAAAAAAAAAAAAAAAAAAAAAAAAATAGCCGGTCGTCTCGTGATGGGTGCCTATAGTCCCAGCTACTCCCATCGCTAAGCCTAAGAGCTGGAAGTTGCCATGAGCTGTGACGCTACAGCACTCTACCAAGGACGCTTTACCAAAGTGAGACTCTGTCTCTAAAAAAAAAAAAAGAAAAGAAACTAACACACATGAAGTACTGCATGTTGATTTTGTGAGGATTTTTTTTGTTATCTGTGATGTTGAGTATCAGGAAAAGTAGGCACAGACTTTTTTTTTTTTTTGCTTATCAATTTTCATTAGTGTTTGTGTATTTACTGTGTGGCCCAAGACAACGCTTGTTCTTCCAATGTGCAACAGAAAAGAAAAAAGGTTGGACATCTTTGATTAAAATGTCCCATAATACCATTTTTGTATGACTGGGGGGAAACTAAACTAATGATCATTGTGTTTGAGAGAAATTACTTTTGGGTGGAAGGATTACAAGCAATTTTCTTTCTTTCTTTGAGCTTTTCTATACTTCCCCCCAAATTTTACAATAAAAAAGAGGTCACAATGATTTTTGGTTTGAAAGAGGTGAAGGTAACTGGCTCTCCTACACTTTCTACCCAAAATGAGGTGACAGCACTACTCCATTAAACTTGGGGTCAAATAAACAGACTTGGGGTCAGAGGGCAAGTCTCAGAACCTGAAAATATTACTTCCTGAAAGAAAGCTGGAGCACCAGCCTGTCATGAAGTCATGCAACCAGGCGGTGCCTGTGGCTGAAAGGAGTAGGGCACCAGCCCCATATGGAGGAGATGGCGGTTCAAACCCAGCCCTGGCCAAAAAAAAAAAAAAAAGAATCACGTAACCAGGCTGGGCACAGCGGTTTCCACCTACAATCCCCACACTCTGGGAGCCCTGACAGGTGGATTGCCTGACCTTTTGAGTTGGAGACCAGCTTGAGCCAGAGAGAGACCCTTGTCTCTAAAAATAGCCGGGTGTTGTGGTGGGTGCCTGTAGTCCCAGCTACTTGGGAGGCTGAGGCAAGAGAATCGCTTAAGCCCAAGTTTGAGGTTGCTGTGAGCTGTGACACCACAGTACTCTACTGAGGGTGACAAAGTGAGACTGTCTCCAAAAAAAGTCATGCAATCAAGTACCATGGATGAGCAAGTCAGCCAAATTCTTATAATTTGAAACACAGAAAATCAATGAACCTTTTTTTTTTTTTTTTTTTTTTTTGCTGGGGTTGGTTTTGAACCCGCCACCTCTGGTATATGGAGCCAGCACCCTACTCCTTGAGCCACAGGCACTGCCCAAACCTTTCTATCAACAACAACAACAACAAAAAAAAAATTAAGGAAGGCCTATGGCAAGATGTCAAACCCAGCTTCAGGATTTTAAAAAACACTTTTCTTCAGTTTTATTACAGCACTGAGCATAAAGGTGGGCCTCATATCCCACTCTTTACATGTAAATCCCATCAAAAATGAGCTGGCCCCCTTCCAGATACCCAGATCTCAAAGGTACTCTTTTGTCTAGAGAAGCCCCTTTCCTCTAGACCAATTTCTCTTTATTGTTGTACCTTGAGGAAAGGGGAGAAAAGATGCTTAAGGAGTCTCTTCCCTCACTTTTCTAAAAAAAATTTTTTGAGGTAGTCTTACTCTGTTGCCCAGGTTATAGTGCCAAGACATCATAGCTCACAGAAACCTCAAACTCCTGGGTTCAGGCAATTCTTCTGTCTCAGCCTCCAAAGTAGCTGGAACTATAGGTACCTGCTGCAACACCTAGCTAAATTTTCTATTTTTATTTTTTTGAAGACCAAGTCTCACTTTGTTGCCCTCAGAGGTGGCGCTGTGGCATCACAGCTCACAGCAACCTCAACCTCTTAGGCGAAAGCAATCCTCTTGCCTCAACCTCCCAAGTAGCTGGGACTACAGGCACCTGCCATAATTTCCGGCTATTTTTTTTTTTTTTTAAGAGATGGGGTCTCACTCTTGCTCAGGTTGGTCTTGAACTCCTCAGCCTCCAGAGTGCTGGGATTATAGGCGTGAGTGATGCCCAGCCACTTTCTTTTCTTTGAGTCAGAACCTCACTTTATCGCCCTCCATAGACCACTGTGGCATCATAGCTCACAGCAACCTCAAACTCTTGGGCTTAAGCAATTAATTCTCTTGCCTCAGCCTCCAGAGTAGCTGGGACTACAGGCACCCATCACAACACCTGGCTATTTTGTTGTTGTTGCTGCAGTTTGGCAGGGGCTGGGTTTGAACCCGCCACCCTAGGTGTATGGGGCCATTGCCCTACTCACTGGGCCACAGGTGCCACCCAGCCTGGACACTTTCTGAAAATATTACTGATTAGAACACAAACTGTTCTATTTCTCATCTCACATTCCAACTATGAGCAATTTTGGTTCTTTTTGAGATAGTCTTTGTTACTTTGGTTAGAGTGTCATGGCATCATTGTAGCTTACAGCAATCTCAAACTTTCTTGGGCTTTAGCAATCCTCTTGCCTCAGCCCCTCAAGTAGCTGGGACTACAGGTGTTCACCACTACACCCAGCTTGTTTTTCTATTTTTAGTACAGATAGGGGTTTCCCTCTTTCTCAGGCTTGTATTGAACTCCTGAGCTCAAGCAATTCACCTGCCTTGGCCTTCCAGAGTGCTAGGATTACAAGAAGGAGCAACAGTGTTTGGCCTAATTGTTTAAAGCTTCTTGATGTCAGGAACTCAGGAATCCACTTATCCATGTATCTACCAGAATAGAATACTCCCACAGTACTGCTCAAAGAAAATGGTTCCTTTAACAAAAAGGTAAAGTACAAAAGTGTGATACCAGGAGGACTAAATCAAGTTGGTACCAACCCGGAACTTGAACAACTGAAAAGATTTAGTTTATTCAACATTATAGAGAAGATCAGCTAGGCACCATGACTCACACTCATAATCCTAGCATTTTGAGAGGCCATGGCCACTCAGGACACAGAGGCAGAAAGATTTTTTTTTTTTTTGAGATAGAGCCTCAAGCTGTTGCCCTGGGTAGAGTGCCATGGCATCATGGCTCACAGCAACCTCCAACTCCTGGGCTCAAGCGATTCTCCTGCCTCTGCCTCCTAAGTAGCTGGGACTACAGGCACCTGCCACAATGCCCGACTTTTTTGGTTGCCACAGTCATTGTTGTTTGGCAGGCCCAGGTTGGATTTGAACCCGCCAGCTCAGGTGTATGTGGCTGGTGCCTAACCACTTGAGCCACAGATGCCAAGCTGCTGCAGTGAATTCTTATCAAGCCATTGTATGCATTTACAATTTGTCGCTTAAATTAATAAAGATGAAGTTATTTAAAGAACCTAAATCATTCTGCATAAATTTACATTTTATTTATTTCATTTTCCATTTCATTCCCCTTAATATCAAATAACCAATTTTCAGGCTGGGCACAATGGCTTATGCTTATAATCCTTAGCACTCTGGAGGCTGAGACAGGAAGATCACTTGAGCTCAGGAATTCCAGACCACTTGGACCAAAAGCAAGATCCATCTGTACTAAAAATAGAAAAACTAGCTGTGCATTTTGTAGCAGGTTCCTGTAGACTTACTCAGGAAGCTAAAGCAGGAGGACCCCTGCTGTGGGCAAGGCTGATGCCACAACACTCTAGCCTGGACAACAGAGCTTGTCTAGCCTAGACAATTCTACAAAAAAGTAAAAAATTTCCTTTCTGGCCCTTAACAGAAAAAATTTGCAGATCTCTGGTCAAGAGCCCTATCAGTTGATTTACAGAAATGGGCCGGACATGGAAAATACTGTTGCATACATATGGTGGGCCTCCTGGTCCAACCCAGTTGCTTTATGTTTGTTAGATGGTGCTGGAAAACAGAACCGTAGCTCCTATGTGTGTCCACCAAACAACATGCAGAGCTGAGGTAGGGCAATTTAATTTTTGTTCTCACTGCCCATTTAATCTTGAGTCTCTCAGCTAAACCAGTCAACTGGGAAACAAATTATGCCAGTTTCCATATGAGAAGTGTTTCCTTAAAGTAGGCTGAGATCACCACACCATTTCACACGAACAATTCATAGTCACAAGGTTGACCTGGATTAGATTCAAACCAGGGTTTAAAAAGCAAAAGGTAGTCCCTTTTACCAATCCCTAGAGCTCTCCAGACACTTTAAGGCAATAGCGTCAAAGAACACACCTCATTTACCAGAGGGACCTACCATTACAGAGGTGAAAGGCCAACAGGTCCTACAAATTTAGTATCTAAGTTTACCCTCTGATTTCCCACAGAAGTTTTACTAAGTAACTTTATTAGAGCCACATGTAGTATACTATATCAGTTTCATTGGAATTCAGGTTAAGCACCAGATAGCAGATCCTTCACCTAAGAGTTTCAATTTTAGGGAACCAGAAGATGCACTTCCAAGGGACAGTGAGTTATCTACCTACATTTCTTTTTCTTTTTTTTAGAGACAGAATCTCACTTTGTCACTCTCTGTAGAGTGCTATAGTATCACAGCTCACAGTAACCTCCAACTCTTGGGCTTACATGATTCTCTTGCCTCAGCCTCCAGAGTAGCTGGGGCTAGAGGCGCTGGTCACAATGCCCGGCTAGTTAGGCAGGGGCCGAGTTTGAACCCACCACCCTCCATATATGGGGCCAGTGCCCTACTCACTGAGCCACAGGCACTGTCCCTTTTCTTTTTTTTTGAGACATAATCTCACTTTGTTGCCCTTAATAGAGTGCTGTGGCATCATAGCTCACAGCAACCTCAAACTTCTTGGGCTCAAACAATTATCTTGCCTTAGCTTCTAGAGTAGCTGGGACTACAGGCACCTGCCACAACACCAGGCTATTTTTTTGGCTGCAGTTTCTCTGGAGCTAGGTTTGAACCTGCCACCCTCAGTATATGGGGCCCACGCCCTATCCACTGAACCACAGGCACCACACCATTGTAAATAAATTTTATGTATATATTTGAATTTTTTTTTTTTTCAAGACAGAGTCTCACTATGTCGCCCTCAGTAGAGTGTCATGGCATTACAGCTCACAGCAACCTCCAACTCTTGGGCTTAAGAGCCTCTTAGCTTCAGCCTCCCAAGTAGCTGGGACTACAGGCAACATCCACAATGCCCAGCAATTTTTTGGTTGTAGTCATCATTGTTGTTTGGCAGGCCTGGGCTGGATTCAAACACGCCAGCTCCAGTGTATGTCGCTGCATCCTACCGCTGAGCTACAGGCACCAAGCCCTTTTTTTTATTTTGGAGACAGAGTCTCACTTGGCTACCCTTGGTAGAGTGCTGTGGCATATTAGCTCACAGCAAAGTCAAACTCTTGGGTTCAGGTGATTCTCTTACCTCAGCCTCCCAGGTACCTGGGATTACAGGCTCCTGCCACAGTATCAAGCTGTTTTTTAGAGACAGGGTCTCAAGTCTTGCTCAAGCTGGTCTCAACTTCTAAGCTCAAGGAATCTACCTGCCTTTGCCTCCCAGAGTGCTAGGATTACAGGATCGAGCCACTATGACTGGCAAATTCTTTATTTTAAAGAGACTAGATCATTTAAGGCATTCCACCTAGAGAAAAAAAGAAGCAGAAGAAGAAACCAAAGAGAATAGTTTTTTTGTTTTTTTTTTTTAGACAGTCTCTCACTATGTCACCCTCAGTAGAATGCCATGGGCCAGATTTGAACCTGTCAGCCCTGGTGTATATATCTGGCACCCTAACTACTGATCAATGGGCACTGAACCAAGAGAATAGGTCTTGTTGTGTTGCCCAGCCTGGAGCACAGTGACTAGTCTCAGAAGCCATCATAGTGCACTATAGCTTTGAATTCCTGGGCTCAAGAGTGATTCTCTTTCCTCAGCCTCCCAAGAACCTAGTACAGTGTCTGGCTCCAAATTGAAATTCTAATGCTGATTTGTGGGTGGCTGGTCCTTTTCTGGAAAAAGCAGCTTAATCCCTGAAAACAGGCCAGGCATGGTGCCTCATGCCTGTATTCCTAGCAGTCTGGTAAAGCTGTTGGATTCTTTGAGCTCACAGGTTCGAGACCAGCCTGAGCCAGAATGAGAGCCCACCTCTAAAAATAGTCAGGCGTTGTGGGATCCTATAGTCCCAGCTACTTGGGAAGCTGAGGCAAGAGAATTGCTTGAGTTCAAGAGTTGGAGGTTGCTCAAACAACGCCGCGGCTTTCTACTGAGGGTAACAAAGTGAGACTCTGTCACAAAAAAAAAAAAAAAAAAAAAAAAAAATCCCTGGAAACATTCCTAACTCTGAGGTGAAAGGCTTCTAAAGTTTGCAAAGCTGGCAAAAAACCCTGGAATGAGTAACAGATGTATTTGGGAAATGGCTAATTGTAGCCTAAGGTAATATACTTTATGCCTTATGAAAGAATAGTTCAAAGAAGGTTTTCCTTTATTAAATATTTATGATAAAGCCAAACATAGCAAGTAGTCTTTGTGTGGCTAGGGACTGGCTTCCAACATGTTTACCAACCAACCTACAAAAGAAAATGAATGGCTATTAAACATTCTTTTTTTTTTTTTTTTTTAAAGAGACAGAATTTTACTTTGTCACCCTCAGTAGAGTACCATGGTGACACAGCTCATAGCAACCTCCAACTCTTGGGCTTAGGTGACAAGTAGTGGGGAGTACAGGCAACCAGCACAACACTCCGCTATTTTTTGTTGCAGTTTGTCCATGGCCAAGTTTGAACCTGCCACCCTCGGTATATGGGGCTGGGGTCCTACACAATCAGCCACAGGCAATGCTCTTTTTTTTTTTTTTTTTGAGACAGAATCTGAAGCTGTCGCCCTTGCCTCACATCTCACAGCAACCTCAAACTCTTAGGCATAACTGATTCTCCTGCCTCAGCCTCCCAAGTAGCTGGGACTACAGGTGCCCGCCACAACACCCATCTATTTTTTTGTTGTTGCAGTTGTCATTCTTGTTTTAGCTGGAGTGGGCTGGGTTTGAACTTTGGTGTATGTGGATGGCGTCCAACCCACTGAGCTATAGGCAGGGCCCTAAACATTAATTGTTTACATGTTAAAAGTCAATTCTGCTCTTTCCCTGCCTGAAGGAAGACCAGAAAAGTTAAGAGATAACCAATAAGCTGCATTTGGAAAAACATTCTGTGTGGGCAAACCAGAAGTGGATCAGGGGTTTACTGAGGCAAGATGATGTGAAACATTAAACCATTACCACTTATCTAGAGATCAAAAAAGAAAAACTTTTCATTTTGAGTTGCATTTTATCACCTTTAGAAAAGGAAAATAAGACCAACTTTTTGATCAAGCTTAGCTTACTGCGATTAACAACTTTCCAAACTATTAAATGACCCTTAGCAAAGAATAATTTGTCAGGCAGTGCCTGTGGCTCAAAGGACTAGTGCGCCAGCCCCATTTATGTTGGAGGTGGTGGATTTAAACCCAGCCCGCCGCCATAAACTGCAAAAAAATAAACAAACAAATAAAAAAACCCTGTTTATGGCAGCACCGGTGGCTCAAAGGAGTAGGGTGCGAGCCCCATATGCTGGAGGTGGCAGGTTCAAACCCAGCCCCGGCCAAAAACTGAAAAACAAAAAAGAATAATTTGTCATAGCAAACTAATTTACATGTTCAGTTTATCTTAAATCTGAAAATTTAGAATAATCCTAAACCAGATCATGCAAATTACTCATATTTAGTTTTTTTTTTTTTTTTTTTTTTTTTGAGACAGAGCCTCAAGCTATTGCCCTGGGTAGAGTTCCATGATATCACAGCTCACAGCAACATCAAACTCTTGGGGTTAAGTGCTTCTCTTGCCTCAGCCTCCCAAGTAGCTGGGAATACAGGCACCCACCACAATGCCTGGCTATTTTTTGGTTGTAGTTGTCATTGTTGTTTGGCAGGCCCAGGCTGGATACAAACCTGCCAGCTCCGGTCTATGTGGCTGGCGCCTTAGCTGCATGAGCTACAGGTGCCGAGCCATATTTAGTCTCCTTACATGTGAGAGAGTTTATGTAGAAGTTTTGATTTTCAAGGTAAGTGTTTTTTATTTTGGTGGGGATAGAGTTTCACTCCCTTCCCAGGCTAGAGTGCCATGTCATCAACCTAGCTCACAGCATCTTCAAACTCCTGGAGTTCAAGTGATCTTCCAGCGTTAGCCTCCAAAGAAGCTGGGAATACAGCCACCATGCCTGAGTCCTAAGATTAGTGTTTTAATAACCTCTATTAAATGATTTCCTTTAGACCACATTTAAAGTTGTTCACTGTGCTTTATGAAGCTTCATTTGCTTAAACTGTTAGAGCAACACTATGAAATCAATTATTGTTTGAAACAAGTATATATGCAACCAAAGGCAAAATTTGCACCTGCTTTTGGAGCATTGAGAATTCTGGAGCAAAGACCACAAAAAGACAAATAGGGTTGGTGCTAACAGCTCAGAGGCTAGGGCACCAGCCACATACACCAGAGCTGGCGGGTTCAAACCCAGCCTGGGTCTGCCAAACAACAATGACAACAACAACCAAAAAATAGCTGGGCATTGTGGCGGGCACCTATAGTCCCAGCTACTTGGCAGGGTGAGGCAAGAGAATCGCTTAAGCCCAGGTGTTTCAGGGTGCTGTGAGCTGTGATAACACAGCACTCTACTCTGTCTGAAAAAAAAAAAGAAAAAAGAAAAAAACAAATAAATGCTAATTAAAAGGGAGTAGTATGGAAAAAGTTTAATTCTGAAATTAAACTAACCCCTCAAATTTGAAAATCTAGAGCAAACTTCATACAAAAGAAGTACCCTATTAACATGTTAATAATGAAAGTACACTAGTGCAACAAGGACAAAAATTAAAGTGATCATATGGTATTCTTGGTGTTAGGTCAGGTGCACGTGGGTTCTAAAACTGGTGAATTGGAATGCCATTATGTTCTCAAGACATTGTAAAACAATGCTAAATATTTAACAGGCAATTGAGATACCTAAAGCTATGTTTAAAAATGTTTTTAAAGTTTAAATACCAGCTCGGCGCCTGTAGCACAGTGGTTAATGGTGCCAGATAGCCACATACACAGTGGCTGGCGGATTCAAACCTAGCCCTGGCCAGCTAAACAACAAGGACAATGGCAACACAAAAATAGCTGGGCATTGTGGTGGGTGCCTGTAGTCCCAGCTACTTGGGAAGCTGAGGCAAGAGAATAGCTTAAGCCCAAGAGGTTGAGGTTGCTGTGAGCTGTGATGCCACAGAACACTACTAAAGGCTACATAGTAAGACTCTGTCTCAAAAATAAAGACTTATAGCAAGGCGAGTCTGGGGAGACAAGACTCCAGACATCTCTGGCCGGTGGGATCTGCCTATGATCATCCCTTTGAGGATACAGGGAGCCAGCAAGGGACTTCTGGACCCCAGGAGGAGGACAAAACAGTGGAAAACTGGCAAGTGGCTGC
>CAUYPK010162031.1:0-14570 GCA_963574355.1 Loris lydekkerianus
TCTATTGTATGAGTGTTTTGAGAAACTTAACCAAAGAACAAAAACATCCAGGAAAGCTTCATGAGAGAGTCCTTCTCCATCACGGGCTCCTGCCCATTTCTCCCAGCAAAGAAGAGCAATTTTGCAAGAGATTTCATGGTATATCCTTGGGCATCCACCTTAAAGTGCTAATTTGGCTCCTTCTGACTTTTTTGTTTTCTAATATTAAAAAGCCCTAAATGGCATTCATTTCCTTCAGTTAATAACATAAAATAGACTGCATTGATGTGGTTAAATTCCCAGGACCCTCAATCCTGTAGGGATGGACTAAATGACTTGTATCATCTCTCACAAAATTGTGTTTAACTGAATAAAGCTTTGGTTGAGAAATTAAGTTTATATTTCTAGTCTTATCTTTCAATTCTATTTTCCAAGAACTTTATGAAGTCACCTCATATAACACTGAGCAAAATAAGTCACAAACAAATGCAAATCAAATTGCTATTGTTCTTTTTACAAAAAGTTCAAAAATAAAACTAAGCTACAGTAAAAAAAAACAAAACAAAAAACAAAGAAATAATCAAGGACTCAGTCTGAACTACAGGCAAATAATAAACACATAAAGATCAGAGCTGGAATCTAATTACAGAATCTAGTAACAGGTGTGCTTTTTCTTGAAATATATATATTTTTTCTTTCCAGCACCCCTTTCCACCAAAGAGAAATTATAGTAAGACAAATTGGCATGCAAAAGAAGTTTTTGTCTTATTACACTTAGCTAAAGTACAGCAAGAATAGTTATTGGCCATATAACCCTTTTTATAGTTAGCTTTGTTGGGACTTAACCTGAAAATGTTATTCCAGTCAAAGCTCTGGTAAAATAATCAAGGTCCCCAATGTATCCTGCTATAAAAAGAAAACATTCTTATTGAACTTTGGTAAGTAACTATATTGGCCTAAATTAAGAATGTTCACAGAGTACTGATCATAGTCCTTTCTATAAATTTGCTTGAAGAAGCAAATTTTGGACTAATCAGTTAAAACTGTTTCTGAGAAATAATAATTGTGGATAACAACAAATCTTAGAATAGCCTTGGTTAAAGAGAAAATTGATAAGGAAAATTTGTTTTTTTTTTTATACATACAACAATTTAAAGTAACCATAATTATTACTGATCAAATATACTAAGACATATCAGAATTTTAGGAACATTATACAATGTTGGAACACATATTGAGTGCTTATATAAATATAACACAAAGAAAGTTAAATACTATATTTAACTTCATACTTGACAATACTTCCCATACTTTTATATGTCAAAAAAGCTGAATGTGTCTCTCTTGGACTTTTGGCTCTATTATTTAAAAAAGGTTGCTTGGGTCAAAAAGGCTGAATTTAGAATTTTAATTTTGGGTAGTTTATCAAATATTAAAAGGTTTAAAAACACTGTAAAATAATGTCCATTTATTTAGCTAAAATGGCAAAAGATTTTAAAAGTTGAAGATCTTTACTCTTTGATAGAAAGAGTAAACCCAAACAAAGATAGTTTGAGGCAAACTGAATCTGTCTTTCTCCTTCCTTTTTAATTTTTATTTATTGACATTTACTCAAAAGGTAAACAACATTTTTTATTATCTCTATTAGTATTACAGGAAAATATTGTTCAAAAGAGAGAACACAGTTTTACCTTTGCAGTAGTATTTTATTAATGTTAATATTAAAACTAATTCTACTAAAAAATTATAGACATCTACTTAATCAATTTGAACATAAGTTAAGAGTTAAGATTTTCATAAATCTTTTGTAATTTTTACCATTTTTCCTCAACTTTGGTATCCATTTTGTTTTATTTGCCAGGAATATCCCCCAAACTTCCCTGGAGCAGCCCCACTGCTGCTCCAAAGGTCTACCTGGACAACCTTGCTGGAGTTTAATTGTATTCATGGCAGCCCCTTTCAATATCCCTGGGGCACCCACAAAAGAAGCAGACACATTGCTCTCCCCTGGGCTAAGGAGCTGCTTGGCTTCCAAGGAGTCTGGAGGCCTGCCGGAAGCTGTCTCAACTCCAGTTCCAGCATGTGGGCAGCCCCTTCCCAGCCCAGGCCCTCCAGCCAAGTGGCTGGCCAAACCAGCAATCTGACAAGGGGTTTCTGTGGCCTGGTTGGAGGCCACACTGCCTGACCAAGGCACCAGCAGCTCTGTGTAATTCTGGAAGAGAGATCTGGGCATCCAGGTTAGTAGGTGGTAATTAGCAATGGGAGGAGCAGGGAGAAAGTTGTGTGACTATAGAAGAAGGAACAGAGAAAAAGGGAGTAGAGAAGGAAGAAGGGGAAGGGCGGTGAGGACAGAAATAAAAATATTCAACTTTAAATATTTCACACATGCCATTTTTCTTTCATTCTTTCTAGTTTATGAAGTCTCTCAGGAGGCTTAGGGTTTTATTTAAGTTCACAAACAGCACCACTGCCACTAACAAGTTGAAGATAACTAATGTTAGGGCATTGGCTATGAGCTGTATGTGATTGTGGGTAGCATGGTTTTATCCAGTGGGTCTGTCAATAGAGGTCATTTAATGGGGTTTCTAATGTATTTTGCTGGAAGGCATGTGCAGTCTTTTCTCTGAAATCTTCAATAAAATCTTCACTTTTCACTATTAGCCCTCTGATTGGATACTCTAGGGGCAACATGAGGAAGTACTGAACTTCACATCTGGGTCCCTTCAGTGGAGAGCAGAGACAATCCCCTGGAGTTGGGAGCAAGGGAGGAGGGGGGTGATGGAGATTAACTTCTAGAAAATTATAGAAATCTTGGGGAGAAGTAGGGCTTTCCCTGTACCAGAAGGATTGAGGTTTTTAGGCAATCCTATTTAGGTTTTAAGGACCCAAGAAGTTCCAGATGTTCCCATAAATAAATAAATGCTTAGGTCTTAATTCAAAAGGAATTCTCCTTTATCTTTTTACAGAAGTTTGCATGTTACAAGAAGACCAGAAAGAAGTGGCTTTACAAGTGGCATTTTCTGTGCACTATGTATTCTTTTTGCAGGAGATCAGTGTTTAGGCCCCATGTTCTGTCTTTGTAGCTTCTGTTAGCTGAAGGTTCAGCCCAGCTGAGGGATATAGGGTGGGAGAAGCAAGTGGGGGGTGAGGGGGCTTTACCTACACAAACTCCCATCTTGGAGTATGGAACAGTGGCTCTCTCATGCCTTGTCATGTTTATGGAGCATCTTACAATTTATAATCATAATTCCAGGGCTGTTCACTCCATACCAAGTCTTAGTAACTTTTCATGTAGGCCTAATAACCCCCAAAGCTAGGTAGTACTAGTATTAGGAGCCTGATGAAAATGCATATTTGACTCTGGAAATTAAAACTGCTTTTCTTAAAGCCTTACAAGCTGAAGCTAGATAACTTGATGTAAACTTCAGAAGAAATTACTATAGTGCTTTCTATCTCTATCTCTATCTATCTTTATCTATATATCTATATATAATATACATATTTCATGATTGTTTATGTATGAACTACTCAGAAACCCCACTGTGTTGACCTAAAGGAAGAAACTGAGGCAAAATTAATATAACTAAAAGCACATGCATTAAGAATAAGATGAAGTTGGTCAGGCTAGGGCCAACATGACACAACTAGTCTGGTCAATTTAGGTCCTAAGTGACCTTTGTCTCCTGTCTCCCATTTTTATTGTTATGTAAATTTAGCTCCCACCCTAAAGATGCCTATCTTGAGTAGTTTAGGTAGATTGATTTAGGAGATTAACTTTTGAATTCAAATGTTGTAATAGGTCACTGAATTATGCTGATTATTATTTAAAATGAGGGTTACTGTTGTCTTTGCTTTGAACTAATGGAAGAACAGAACAGTCATGGAGAAGCTAGTCTTGCTATTCTTCAGAATTGTTGGCCTTCTGACAAATAGTTTGGTGGACTTATCCCTGTCTTTGCATATTGTCTGACATTGACAGGTAGCTAGACCCTTTTTGTCCAGTAACATAATTAGAGAGTTTATTTGGGCCAAGTTGAAGACTGCAGCCTGGGAAACATAGATTCATGTTGCCCTGAACATATGCTCTGATTAGCAACTTTTACAAGGGGATTTTAAAGAGAAAAAGAACGGACAGTTCTTAAAAATGAATGGGGAGTTACCAAGAATTTATACTGGTTCATTAAAATAACATACATGATTCTTTGTATCCCAGATTCCAGGAAAATAAAGATAGTGGGTGAGAGTCACATTGTGCAACTTGTGGTACATTTTAGATAATTTATCAACTAGTCTGTAAACCACAGGGAAGGAAAGACAGATAAAACAAATGCCTTTAAACAATTATCCTCAGGCATGGCTGTGGGGGACAGACTAAAGTTTCCTGCTCAAGTCATTCTTGGGCCTGATAAATTATGCATACTCACATTCCTCAGCCTCCTCTGAGCCACTTTTCTTAACTGAACACCTGATTCCAACTATAATCCAGGAAAATCTATCAGATTGCTACTGCCTGCCTACTCAAGCTGAAGATGCTTCAGAAACTCTAGAAAATCTAGTTTATAAACTCCAGATATTAACGTTTTTCCTTCTGTTTCCTTAGAAATGCCTTTTATTAAACATCTGTTGCCTGCATCATGTATAGGAGCCTAAGTTCAAGAGCCCATCTGCAAAGCATGCCATGTCCTAAAATGAGACACAGTTGTTTAATTGGACTGACCTATTCCCAGAAATTGAAGATCAATTTAATGAGATACATAGACTATAACTTAGCTTTTAATGTATGAAATGTCCAAGGAAGTTTCAGATAGGGTAATGCCGGAGCTCAAAAAGTAATATCACAAAGTCTGGACAAGCAGCAGGCTGCCTCATATCAAGGTCCCTCTAACCTTATCTCTTCCCCTTCCCCAAGTGCCCCCACACCCCAAGGAATTCTTTCTAAAATTTCCTTATCTGAGCAAGAAATATTTCTAAAAGAGATACAACTGTCTCCCTCCCTTCTCCAAAATTTCAGCACCTATCTCAGAAAAGAAGACTGAGAAATACAATGACACCTGGATGGACTTTAAACAAAGATGATACCTGCAACTTGAATTCATTCAAATTCCAAAAAGAATCACTTTAAAGTTAGTTTCTGTTATTTTTTCTCCCTATTAATAATTTTATGCCCCTGAAAAGAATATACTACATTCCTGGCCTGATGTAGTGGCTCGCACTTATGATCCTAGCACTCTGTGAGGCTGAAGTGAGAGGATTGCTTGAGTTTAAAACCAACCTGAGCAAGAGGTTGGTTTCTACCAAATATGGAAAAATAACATAAGCATGATAGCACACAACTGTGGTCTCATCTATTTGGGAGGCTGAGGGAGGAGGATTGCTTAAGCCCAGGAATTTGAGGTTGCTGTGAGTTATGATGGCACCACTACACCACTACACCATCCTAGGGTGACAGAGTAAGATCCTGTGTCAAAGGAAAGAAAAACATTTTCTACATTTCTGATCTCTACCCTGTCCTATGAAAAAGGGTATATAAATTTGTATACCACATTGGGTTATTGAATAATCATTCTCTGTGACTTCTTCGTTCTATTCATGTTAAAATAAAAATAAGTATGCCTTTTCTCTTATTAAAAAAATTCCAATTCAATATAAGTGTTAATAGAGGAAATCTATCTACCCATACTACTTTAGAATGAATTATCAGATTAGTGAGAAAAAAAGCAGAATATCTTAAGCAAAGAGAACACTTGGCAGGTTTTAACTGGAGGTGAGGAAGCTTCCTTGTACAGCAGGTTATCTGAGAGAGAATATAGCTGACTTTGAGACCATGGACATCAAAAGAGCATCATGAAGTATTGTGTGCCTAGTCAGGAGGGTATATGCTAAAATAGCAAAAAAGAGAATAACAAAATGCTGAACAAAACCTTGGGCTTTACAATTTGATGGCTCTGGCCTGATCATTTAACTCCAACGGCTGACCTCACTTAGGTGATCTTTCCTTTCGGCTTATCTCCTTTCTATTCTTTGGAAAAAACTGGCCTTGTGGAGTTATTTCTTAAACAGCTTATATGTATTGGCTTTCATTTTCCTTGAGCACAGGGAAGCTCTGGCTTTCCCCCATAGGGAGTGAGGGGTAAATCAATATTTATATTGGAGTTAGCAGAGTCTGGAATGGCCACGTGCTGGTGCTGTGTCCTGTGTTTTCTTTAATGGATATTCTATAGATGAAGTCACTGGACAGATGTTAGTTTAGCTGGTTTCATTATCCAGGTTCTAAATTCCCAGGGGGCCTAGGCTGTTTTTCATTAAAAATTATTATTTTAACAGCTAACCATTAGTTGAGTTCTTACTATGAACAGGTATTGTATTAGACACTTTATAGGCACTATCTCATTGAATTCTCTCAATAAATCTATGAGGTGACTACTATTATTCTGAGGAATCTGAAAGTACCCAAGCTAACAAATGGTAGAGCCAGGATTTGAACATGGTTTGTCTGACTTTGAAGCTGGTGCTCTTGATAACCACATGAAAACATGGCCTCTTAGGTAACCAGAGAAGGCTGTATTTTCCTCTCAATATTCTAGAGAGATCACAAGACATATCTTGTCACCCCATTCTGCAGACTTGTCAGCCAAGAAGCTATTATTTGGGCTTCATTCAGCATGTGAGGAATGTGAGAAGTTTTGCTCCATCTGTGGATCACAGCATACAGATCAGAGTAACAGAAAGAAACTTCCAAACATCCCAAGCCTAATAACACTATAAAACGTAGGCTTCTGTGGGCCAAGGCCACAGCTGCCACAGGGAAAACACAAATAGGAATGGCCATCTGAGAAATCCAGCCAAAAGTAAGAAAAAAAAAAGAAGAAAATTGAGGAAGAAAGAATTTTGTTCTGGGAGGGAGTATGCTTGTTATTTATTAGAGCCCTTTAAAATTATAGCAGTTCTCAGTCTTATATGCTCAAGAAGTATACTTTTTTTCCCTTTAAAACAACCCAGACTTCCATTTCCCTGGTGGGATAGAAGGTTCAACCTTAGTCCTGGGGACCATCTGTAGAAGTGCTAAGGGGGTGTGCTAAAGGGGTCTGCAGCAGAGTCAGTGGATTTGGGAGAGCCCCAGGTTGTAGGCCATTAAGTTACCCAATAACATAGTCTACATGGTGTGATTTCTGTCCTGCTGCTTTTGTGCCATACTGGAACAAGAAAATCATTGTCAAGGGTGTTCCTTGCTAAAGTCCTGCTATCTCTCTGGGATACTACCAGTCAACCCCCTTGGGGCTCTTCTGCTCATGGACCTCAAAGCCCTCTTGTCTTCTCTTTCAGCCTTTGGGAATCTCCTTCTTAATCTTGAAAAAATTTATTTCTCCTTTTGCTTCTATTAGAGGAATTTCCTTTAGTTGCCAGCCCCAGTTGCAAACTCAAGCATCTACAGAGGCCAGGTAGTAGCAGAAGTGAGTATAGCTGCCTGGCAGGGACTTGGTGTGTCTAAAGGTAGATGCTACTCAGTTCTAGCATACTTTTGTCACTCATGTTGCCCTATGTTACTAGATATTTTTGTTTTTTAAGAAAAGCTAGAAATCTAGATTTTAAAAAAATCTTCTTTGTATTAAATGTTGACTTGACTTAATTTAAAATGACTTCGTGTAGGATGAAGTCAAATATCCAGAGGCCAGCAGGTTGCCAACATCACCAATTCAGGCTTTTGAAAGCAAAAGCTGGAGAACAAAGTGTTTTGCAGCTACAAACCTTCCCTTGGACAAGGAAGCACAGAGCTTAGTATATGACTGAACCAAGAAAAAAGGGAAAAGGGAAATATAGGAAGGAAAAACACACAAATAAACTTCTCAAATAATTGTCCTGCTTAAAAACACACTGAGTTGATTTATAATGTCTGCATTCTAAAAAGAAGCTTATTTAGGTTTTAGGCTTTGCTTTTATCAAATTAATTGCTTGGGGACTAACAAGTTAACTTACTTTTGGTTCATAAATGACATACGTGAGTCTTGCTCTTGGACCTTATGAACATAGAATTTAGACCTGTTGGACACTGAAGTCAACATTATGTTTTGCATTGTTGGATTCAAGGTTTAGTGGAATTTATTTGGTTCATACATGATTTTTTCATTTTTTTTAATACATGATTTTTGATGCAAATTTTCCTCATTCTATTTTTCAAAAAAGTATTCTCAACTCTGGAGAGACATTTCACAGGGATATGCCAATGATATAGATGCTGATAAATATAGAAGAATATATACAATAAATTTCTACTTCTACAATTAATAATATACATTTTTATTGAGCATTACATTAGTCCAGATGAATTTGGCTGAAAATAACACATACTTAATTAAAAGTAGTTTAAGAAGAGAAGGGATTTCTACGGAAGAGAGAAAAATTGTCTCTTTTTAGTGGTATGCTTCAGGAGTGATGTGGCCTAAGGGCTCAACTGATGGTTTCTCTTAATTTCTTAGCTCTGTCTTTTGCATTCTGGCTTCATTTTGAGCTGTTTGTGATGTTCCTGAATGATCTAGACTCAAGTTCCTCCTCCTCCTAGGAGACCCAGGGGAAAACATAATGACTTTCTCCTGTTAGTCCCAGGAAAAACCTCATTAGCTTTGACTAGGTTATAAGCCTAGTCTCAAACCAACTATTTGCCTTGGAGAATGTAGTTGTTGGGATGCTGTTACTTGGAGAAGAATATATAGCTATCAGGTAGATAAATAATAGATATCCATGCCAACCATATGCTCAGAGTGGTGAATTTATGGTTTCATCATCATATCCCAAGTATATTGGATTGTCTTCAGAATTTCTAACTAACATACTGTTGGTGAATAATGTTAACTTCATGTAACAGTGATATGGTTTTTGAAAGTCAAATGTGAGGAGGAAAGTTCAATATTGTATGTGAGGACTTTGGTAATCTTATCTGGGAGGATACGGAGATGAGAAATGGGAGCATTAACTCATCAGATGCCTTTGTCTAGTCTAAACAATAAAACTGAAAGCTCCTTGAGGATAAGAACTCGGTCGTATTCTGCTTGGTTTTCCTCATAGACCCTAGTTCTGAAAATTAAGCACTTAAGAAATATTTAATGGTTTGAATCATTGAGGAATTGATAACACAAAAGGAAATAAGAGCTACTACTTACAGAAGAACATTATGTTTTAGCTCCAAGCAGATGGAACTTTAAATCCTGACTATGGAGGCAAATGACTTGATTTTCCCAAGAATCATCCATAAAATGGGACTAATAGCAACATTTATGCTAGGTTGTTGTGAGACCTAAGTATGATGTCAAAGGATCTAAAGATGATCAGTGCTCAAAAATACTGGGTATTATTATTTTTATGTTTTTTTTTTTTTTAAAGATAAACTTTTAAAATGTTATCATATTTCATTCTTTCGACAAAGGCAAGTATTTTTATCTTCATTCTACTATTGAGAAATAGGATCAAAAAGTTTAAAGCATTTAATCAGGGTCATATGTAGGTAAAGGGTAGAGCTGAAATTTGAACTCGATTTTCCCACATTTCAAATTTCACGTCCCCAACCACTGTTCTCTTTGTCCTTCCTATCCTTTAATGTGCCAACTAAGGAGATGTAAATTTACTCAAGCCTTGGATTCCTATTTCTGTGTAGGAGGGTGAGGCAAACTTCTGGGAAAATGGGAAGAAATGAAAGGACTCCTTGCCTTCTATAATTTATTTTTTTCCCACATGAAGTGGTTTGCAGAATCCCAACACTTAGGCTCAACTATCAAGCACAAATATGTGTAACGTTCTTCAGTTAGACCAGATCCTTTGGCCCCACACAGCCAGACAGGGACCCCTGCTTGTTTCATCTCAGAGATGACTGTGCAGGCCTGGGTGATAAATTCCCTTCTTCTCAGTCATGGGTGGCCTGAGGGAGATTTCATTCAACACCTATAAATCACTTACATGGTTCCTGGCATTGTTCTAAGAACTTTACAAATACTATCTCATTTAATCTTCTCAAGAACCCCTCATCTGTGCTTTCATCATGAATCCAAAATACGGAAGTACTTGGAAGTACTTATCAAGTGTTTACTCTGCTCCAGACACTGTTCTAAATGCTTCAAATACACTGGGTTACTTTGTTTAATCTTTGCAAACCCCCTCACTGGGTAGATCCTATTGTTATCATTATCCCTATCTTCAAGTAAGGAGACCTAAGTATAGTAAGATGTCAGTGTCACCCAGATAGTAATTGGTAGCTCTGGGATTTGAATCCAAGTCATCTGGCTTCAGAAAGCACACTTTCTACCACTGCTGATAGCACTCTATCCCCCATTGCTTAAAAAATAATTAACTCTTTTTAGCTTGTGAAACTTTAGGAAAATAAATATAGTGGCTCTACCTAACATGAATGTTATTGATCCTCAACTTAAACTCATTGACTAAATTTTCTACAATGGTTCGTGTAGATGATTAGAAAACTCAGAAGCACCGAAAGCTGTTGACATAAACGAGACACTTACCTGCTGTGCGCCTTGGATATGCTTTCTTGTGGGGTGGTCAGGATTCAATGAGAAAATCTTATGAAGGAGTGATACCAATAAATATTAGATATTTTCTTATTATGGATAATTATTTTGCCATAATAGAGGTTGTGTTGGTGTAGATAACCTATAAATCATGCCCTATGAACACCACGTTTTATCTCTTTCATTTTGTAATTTTGTAGTTAATGACTTGACTGTGTTATCTGTCACTGAACTATAAACTGCACTGGGTTGTGAATTCCACATGTATATTTTATTGTCCAGTCTTCATGTAATAGCTTTATTGGGCACCTAGATATCCAGAGGGAATATCTTGTATCTAGTGATGAACAATGTTTGGATGTTTTACACCATAAAACATTTTATAGGACAACTTTGGATATAAGAACACTAGTTTACAAAACCCAGTTGGGGATTAATTCTGTGCCATTTAAGATCAACATCCTTTGATGGGCAGTTTTCTATTTCAGGTTTGGTTCTGGACTAACTCTCTGCAGGTCTGGGATTATGTCAGCCTCCCCTAGATCACATCTCCCACTTCTGTGCACTTGACTTTCCCCTTTGTTGAGGTCCCCTCCACTGTAGCATCCCACCTGGAAAATTCTCCCCTGAAGTGGCTCCTGCTCTATTTCAACAAAAATTACCTGTATTTGGAAGGGACATTGAAATGTTATTGGTGTTTCTCTGAGTGTGCAAAGTGCTTACCACAGAGCTTGGCTCTGTTTTATTATTATTATTATTATTATTTTTTTTTTTTTTTTTTTTGAGAAAGGGTCTCAAGCTGTCACCCTGGGTAGAGTGCCATGGTGTTATAGCTCACAGCATCCTCAAACTCTTGGGCTTACGCAATTCTCTTGCCTCAGCCTCCCAAGTGACTAGGACTACAGGCATCTGCCACAATGCCTGGCTATTTTTAAGTTGTAGTTGTCGTTGTTGTTTGGCCGGAGGGGCTGGGTTCGAACCTGCCAGCCTAGGTGTATGTGGCTTGGTGCCCTAGCCACCTGCGCTACAGGCACCAAGCTTTGGCTCAGTTTTTGAAAAGAACAAAGGAAGAGAAGAAAAATGGCTGAACTCCTACATGAAACTGAGCAGACATCTCCCCACTCTTGCCCTCGTAAACATTAAACATTTTTTTTTTTTAGTTGACATTTTTAGCTTGTTCTGAAATGTATTGATTTGTTTCCTGTGAGTCATTGTCTGTTTATTCTATGTTAAAAAAAATTAAATATCAGTGTGATGATATAAATATATATGTGTGGGTGGTTGAGCGGGTGAAGGGAATCTTCTTTCAAATTATAAGAAGGGAAATAGCTTTCTCATAGGTTCCCATATCATCCATCAACTCATCACATCCTCAGTCTACTGCATTTCCCCCCTTGACAAAAAGCTGAATAATTGCTGGTTTTAAAGCTTGAGAAAAAAAGTTTCAGAAAGCTCTGGAAATGGCCCATTATTTGGGAAACAGTGAGTGGACTTTTTGTAGCTCCCATGTTTGGGTTTAGGGGAAGTCCAGCTGCTATTTCCATTTTGGGCAGTAGAGGGCAGAAGTCTCCACTCCTGCCTGCCCAAGATTACCCTGGCAACTTTATGTTTATGCAAACAGCCTTTGACATAATAGCTTTGAAACAGCTGAAAATTGAATTGTGCCTTGAGGCCAAACATCTAGACCACCACCTTTGTTATATTCATCTGCCACAGTAAATTGGGTTCACCACTGGCTCTGGGAGCTGCTTTTTCCTAGATTCTAGCTCCACAATAACTTTGCAGAGGAGAAAGACAAATGTGACTTCTTCGCACAAAACACGGGCAGGGTTTCATTTCACAGACTCCTGTCTGGGAGGCTGGAGATTCCTGCATGGATTTTTCCAGCTAACAGAAGAAAATAAAATAAAAGGAAAACTGGATACCTAAACCAAATCCATCTAATTCTGGAATCTCTCTGTGGGTTTCCACAGCTTTTTAGCGTCTCTACTTAATCTAATTAGGACTTTGCCTCCTGAAATAAATACCTAATAAAGAATGAACCTATTAAAAGACCAAATTTACTACACACACATTTGTGCGAAGCCTCTGCATGTTTCCTTGAAGCGATAATACCGAAGAAATTGAACGTTGTTTGACTAGATAATGGTCTCCCGCTGTAAGATGGATTATGGAAAATAAAAGTCGAGGGGGGAAAGCCCTCGACTGAATTCCATCGATGATAATGCCATCACCTGAAATAGCTGCCTGAAAAGAGTGTCAATGTGAGAGCAGCATCAGCATCGGAGCCTGATTTGAAACTGGGAACAGTTCATTTTCCAGGAAGTAATTTTATGCTATTTTGGGTTCACTGCCTTGGTTTGAGAGGTTAACAGAAAGTAGATTTTTAAAATAAATCTACTTGTGGCATCACAGGTGTTTTTCACAGGAGGGCATTTCGACACTGACTAATTAATTCATTTATCAATAAATATTTTGTTAAGGCCAAAACAGGTTTGTCATTACACTCATGAAACTTCAAGTCTAGTGGAAGAGGTAACAGGCATACATTAGCAAATATTTATTAGGCACCCAATTTAGATCAGGCTCGTAATCACAAAATAACTATAAAATTACAATCTTGGTGAGTAATGTGCAGGCAAGGCAGTGAGGTTACTACACCAGGATGTTCACCACTTCTTTGAAGGACAGTTTTAAAGAAAATCATGTAGAATCAAATGGATCCTCAGATCAGCATGGAGTTTGGTGGAGAGCATAATTTACTAGCATGCTTGTGAGTTCATCTAGTGGGTTCATGACCAGAGCCTCAATTTCCTTTTCTTTTTTTTTCTTTCTTTTTTTTTTTTTTTTTTTGAGACAGAGTCTCATTTTGTCACTCTTGGTAGAGTACTGTGGCATCACAGCTCACAGCAATCTCTAGCTCTTGGGCTTAAGCAATTCTCCTGCCTCTGCCTCCTGAGTAGCTGGGATGATAGGCACCTGCCACAATGGTTGGCTATTTTTTTGAGACAGGGTCTTGTTCTTGCTCATGCTGGTCTTGAACCTGTGAAGTCAGGCAATCCACTCATCTTGGCCTCCCAAGTGTTGGGATTACAGGCGTGAGCCACTAGTTTCCTTTTCTTGATAGACATCTATAATAACTCCTATCCAGTTTGCCTAATAGGATCAATCGATGTTTGAATAAAATGAGAGTATATTTATAATAGTGCTTTGTAATAGGAAGTAATAGTAACTATTATTACAGGCTGGTGCTTTTCTAGTGCCTACTCACAAGGGTCTTACAATCTTCTTGGGGAGACAAGAGGAATATAGGTTGATCAACAGTGAATTCATCATCACTGTTGAACAGTTTAGGGCTAAGTGATAAAGTATATGGCACAGATGATACATTGGGCAAGGTTGGGGAGAAGGCAGACCTGGAGGAATGGATGGGATCTAGAAAAATAATAGTGGGAATGCAAGGCTACTTTACATTTTGATAGCTGGAACACACTGGGGTTGGGGTTAGGGCTGTTTCAGTGGGTGCTGGTCAAGTTCAGGGTGGTCCCACAGGGTAATTCATGGACAAATCTGTTAGGCTGACATCTGACAATCTGTTTTCCAAGGCTGTGGCTGGATGTTAAGTAATCTGTGCTAAGACACTGACACGAGATCACTTGAACATTCACACTTTACCTCACTTCCCTGAAAAGGCAGAGCATAAAAAACCAGGACTTATGAAACTTGAATAACAAGTGGGACTTTTTTTTTTCTTTTTTTTTTTTAGTTGACATGTGATAGTTGTACATATTTATGGGATACAGAGTCATAATTTGATACATGTATGTAATGTATAATGATCAAATAAGGGTAATTATTAAATAGCACATTCATCACAACAAAACATTTGTCATTTCCTTGTTTTGTAAATATTCAGAATCCTCTCTACCAACTTTTTGAAAATCTCAAGACCAGAGATGTTGGTGTGGATGTGGAGAGAAGGGAACACTTCTGCACTGCTGGTGGGAATGCAAATTAATATATTCCTTTTGGAAAGATATATGGAGAACACTTAGAGATCTGAAAATAGATCTGCCATTC
>CAUYPK010162033.1:0-62467 GCA_963574355.1 Loris lydekkerianus
TACAGTAACTAAGAAAATGCCATGAAGGCTACGTTGAACAGTTTGATGAGAATATTTCAGATTGTATATGAAACCCACACATTGTACCCCTTGATTGCACTAATGTACACAGCTATGATTTAACAATAAAAATAAATAAATAAAAAAAATGTAAAGGAAGACAGAAAAAAATATAAAAAGAAGCAGAGGAGAAATAGGGTAAGCAAAAAGCAGAAAATAAGATGATAGAGATAAACCAAAATACATGAAGAACCCCAATAAATGTAAATAGACTAAAATCTCCCATTAAAAGATAAGGATTGTCATATTGAGTGAAAGATGATAACATATAACTGTCTGTTCCCACCCTGGCAATATGCTGTTTACCCAAGACACACTTAAAACATAAGGGACTCAGAAAGTTTAAAATAAAGTATTTGAAAACTATATTATGAAGATAAATAAGACTGATGAATTATCCCTCAATTGTAAAACCCAGCAATATTTATTAATAATACATGGGATCAATTGTGTTTATTCCATTAATGCAAAGATGGTATAATATTTTGAAATCCACTAACTCAATCCTAAATATGAACAAATTAAAAGAAAATAATAGTCTTAATTCACAAAACCTATTTGGTAAAATTCCATATTCATTTATGATACGGCTCTCAGTAAACTAGTAATGTACGGAATTAATGAATATTTCTAAGCCCAAAAGGGGTTTCTACCAAGAACTTAGAGCAAATGCAATGTGTGATGGGGAGATATTCGAAGTTAAGAATCAAACAAAGATACCTGCTATCACTTCTTTAATTCAACATTTTATTGGAATTCCTCACAGAAATAGTATGACAAGATAAAGAAACAAACAGGTCTATGATTGGTTACGATAGGATATAATGATCTATGTAGAAACCTAAGAGCATTTACAGACAAACGATTAAAATGATTAAGCACTCAGTGAATTTGCTAGCTATAAGACCAATATACAAAAGTGTGCTTATATACCACCACAAAATGTTAAAAATAGAAACATTTAAAAATGGTATTTATAATATGAACAGAAAATATAAGGTACTTAGGAGTAAATCTAACAAAATTTGTAAGAGATATTTTGAGGGAAAATTATAAAATTTTATTTTAAGATGTTACATAAGATCTAAATAAATGAAGAGGTATCATATTGATGGATAAAGTATTGGTTTTCTCTAGATTAAGAATACATTTATGGGAATTAAAATAAAAATTCTAACAACATGTGTCTGTATATAACCTTAAAAGCTCAATTCAAAATTGATATAGAAAAGTTTTTACCACAACAAAGTAAGCCAGGAGACAGTTATGTTAATCAGTTAGATGCATGCATTTCACATTGTATATCAAATCAGCACATTGTACCCCATAAATGCATTAATGTACACAGTTATGTGATTTAATAAAGAATTAAAATAAAATAAAAAAAGAAAAGTTAACATTCAGCAACAGTTAACCAATTGAAGAAAAAGATCAAGGTTGTCAACTTTGCATTAGGAAAAGTAGGACTTCTTTTAAAATCTTAGTAATTAAGACATTGCGTACATCTGGAATAGATATAGTTGTATAAATCAACATTTTTCTCTTTCTCTTAGAAATCATCCAAAAGCAACAAAGGAATAAAAAAAAAACTCTATTTTTGGCAAAACTTGAGAACAGGTATTATCCAAGACTCCCAAATATGTGTAAGAATAGTCCAAAGAAGCTGGGATTAGGAAGAAAACAAATAGGAGGAAATGAATAAAAAGAAGCTCAGAAAAAGATGTCTTTGATGAAATAGTCAGGCAAAAATCTTCTTCCTAAAGGTAAAGAGTATATCCAAAGATGCAAAATGGATATCGTCCGTTTTCAAAAACAGGTGCAGTAACTGGAGTGAAATGGTGTAAAGGAAAAAGTCTTCCTGGACATAATTTGGTTGAGAAAAGCTGAAGAAGTAGGGCTTCACAAAAAATCATCATGATGAACTCTTTTTCAGAAGCAAATTGCTTCTGTGACAGCAGAAAAAGGACCCTTCTAGCAAAACCAGAATATCTGGGATACTATCTTGTCCCAACCAAAGCATTTTCCTGTCAATGGAAAGCCTAGGAAAACCAAACCCAACACAGTTAGTGCTGGCAAGGATCTTTGGTGCTATTACAAGGAGTTTTAAGAAAGATCTAACAGAACATCAATACTAAGATATTGTAAGAAATTCATCAGTACAAAGATACTTTTGTATACAAAGATAGGAAAAAAATATTCAGATGTTTATTAGTGGGCAAAGACTCCTCCCCAGGGAAAGATTACTTACATAGCAGATGAAAATTGGGACCAAACATTTTATCATGAATTAAAAAAAAATATTTACAGAGCAATTTCCTCTATGAAATAAGACAACAAAGAAAACATGAAGGAATCCAGGGAAGAATTTGCAAGATCAAGGGCAAGATCATAGGAGAAAATAATATATAGGCTGCCAAAAAGGAGTAGAAGAAAAAAAAAATTACCCAGAAATAAAGACAGCTTAGAAAGAGCACAAAGGAAAATGGACATTGAGAAAAACACAGTAAATGATCTGGAAGATAAAATGAGCACACCAAGCAAAATGAAACAGTACAATATTTTTTAAAAAGGATTTGAGAGAAAACAATTAATACATAAAATAAGCAAGAAAGATTCATCTTTTATATGGCAAGAAAGATGCATCTTATACCCCTTTGAAGTTGATGCCCAAAGCACTTAACCAAAATACTAGTACAGAATAAATGTTTAAAGGCTTAATTCAGAAGAGTATTCCTAAAATAAAGTAGACTTGACTCTATATTTATTCGTGATAATACCAAGACATAGTAGTTTATTCTACCTCAAAGATAAAGTAAGAATCTTTTGATTACCCAGATAAGTTTGGGTCATGTATAAGAGGAAAAAAGATAAGAATACTCAGATTAACTTATAATGTTATTAGCAGAAAAACATCTACAAAATCCTCAAGGAAAAAAAAGACTCAGGATTTTTACAACCAGCCTAACTATTCTTCAATGAACAATATTTGATTGTTCATATTTCAGTTATAAAAGGTTTAGATGTCAATTTTTTTTTTTTTTTGAGACAGAGTCATGCCCTGGGTAGAGTGCCAGGGCACTATAGATCACAGCGACCTCGAACTCTTGGGCTCAAGCAGTCTTTTTGCCTTACCCTCCCAAGTAGCTAGGACTATAGGCACCTGCCACAATACTTGGCTAGTTTTTCTATTTTTAGTAGTGACAGGATCTCTCTCTTGCTCAGATTGGTCTTGAACTTCTGAACTCAAATAATCTACCTGCTTCAGCCTCCCGGAGTGCTAGGATTAGAGGTATGAGCCACTGTGCCTGGCTTAGATGGCAATTTTGAACATGCATGGTTTCAGGAAGATCAATCAATAGTTAATGAAGGAGATTGTAGTAAAAAAAACAAACAACTAAAAACAGTGTGAAGATTAGGTTGAGGAACAGAAAGTAAATATTAATCTAAAAATATAGAAATGACACAACTAATATAAATTGTGAGGGGAACAGGAGGAAAAGGAGTAGAGGTAGAGCATTTGCTGTTTGCCTCAACTTTTACAACCAAGAATAAAGGCATATATTTTAAAGCTTGACAAATCAAGTGATTGAAGTATATTCCTGTTTCAGAGTACAGAGGTATACTCAAAAAAGAGATACAACAACTTTCATCTTGG
Organism: Loris lydekkerianus; assembly: GCA_963574355.1. NCBI lineage: Eukaryota > Metazoa > Chordata > Mammalia > Primates > Lorisidae > Loris > Loris lydekkerianus. Next base: position 3,716 of record CAUYPK010162033.1, read on the forward strand.
GCTTTCTGCCTCTCTTTTTCCCTTCTGCTGGCTCCCCCAACAGCCAGAAGAGAAAGTTGTCCTGTCTCTTCCTGTCATATTGTTGTATGACAGAAATTGAGGAGTGGAGGAAATAAAGGGAAAAGAGAAGAAAGGGGAAGTACATCACTCTGTCATTATTCATAGGCAGGAACTAATAGATGCTGTCTTAAAGAAATATAGAACTAAAGAAGTTATATAAAGTTCTTATTCTGAATATAACTGCTAATGCAAAAATGCAGTTTTTCTAACCATCAAAGTAACTTCACATACACAAAAGGATGTCTCATAGAAAAGAACTTGGGAAAATAACTTCAATACTGAAAAATATGCAGAAACCAAGACCAAACACATCAGTCATATCAATAAATGTAAATAGGCTAAATTCATCTATTAAAAGAAAAAGATCTTCACAAAGAAAAATATCCTGTCCCATATAAAAGAGACATTAATAGTGTACAAGCAAAGCCATTTCGATAGATTGAAAATAAACATTTTAGCAAAGGTCTGTTAATCAAACACAGATGCAGAGAAAGTGGAGATCATAATTAGACAAGATGACTTCAGGTCAAAAAAGTATTAAATGAGTCAGAGGCACCTTATCATGTAAGGTTGTCATTTGTAATTAATGTACTATCAGTTAAAACTGAGAAGTTTAAAACAATGAATGTTTATTACCTCTTATAGTTCCTGAAGATCAGGAATTCTGGGGCCACTTAGCTGGGTGGTTCCTGTTCTGTTCAGGGTCTCTCTTGATGTTGCAGGAAGCTGGCCAGAACTACTGTCAGCTGAAGGCTTCAGTGGAACCGACAGACCCATCTCCAAGCTCTCTCATCTGGCTGTTGGGGGAGCCAGCAGAAAGGAGAAAGAGAGGCAGAAAGCCCGAGATGAAAGTTTTTGTATCTCTTAAAGCCTAATCTCAGAAGTAGTATATACCATCATTTCTGCCATATTCTCTTGGTCATAACAACTAACTCCTGTATTAGGGACTAGATACACATGTGAATACCAGGTTTCAGGGATCATTGCCCATAACCATTACAGTTATCTATGCACAAAACAGTATAGCACCAACACTCAGATAATGGAGAAAATAAACCACAAATACACTAGTGATTGTAGTATATGACAAGGGCAAGACATAATTAAGGATAGAGAAAATTAAGATAATTAAAAAATCTATATTCTAAAAACAGATGATGTACCTTTTAAAAATTCAATTGCCCATAAAAATATTCATGAAAATTAGTATTAAATTACTAAGAAACCTAGAAAATTAAAGAAAGCAAAAATGTGGGCATTATAATGCTTCCAATATAAAGAGAAATATTTGAGATGTTGGATATCCTGGTTTTCTTTCATTACACATTATAAACAGGTATCAAAATACCAGATATGCCCCCCAAATATGTACAACTAACACATACCAATTTTAGAAAGCAAAGAAAAAAAGATAGCATGCATGATATTTTCTGATTATAATAAGTTTAAATTAGAAATTAATAATAAAATCAGAAAATGATAAGTTCCTTCTGTTTGGAAATTAAAACAAACAAATAACAACAGCAAAAGTTTTGGGTGAAAGAGAAAACATGAATGCAAATTGCATAATATTTAGAAAATTAATTCTGACGAGAACAGTCCATGTCAGAACCCATGGCTGACAGTTCAAGGAGTGTTCCCAGGCCCATGCTGCTATGAATGAGTGGTCAAGTCAGATAGAAGGCACATTTTCTGTGGCCTAAAGTAATATTTTGGTCTCCATCTGTTTTACTTTCGATGGGTTCAGAATTTGGGCAAAGAAGAGAAGTATTGGGCTGCCTCAGAACTCCTAGATGATGCAAGAAGGCAAAGGAAAAATATTAAAGGAATAAAAACTGGGAAGGAGGATATAAATTTATCACTATTTACAGATGATTACACTCCTGGAAAACCTAAAGAATCTACAGAAAAACTATTGTCAACAGTAAGAAGAGAATTTAATAAAATGGATACGTAAAGTTAACAAACAAGAATTAACTGCTTTGATGCCTAGATCTAACCATCTGGAAGATATAATAAAAGAAAATATCTCATTTGCAAGAGCAATGACAATAACAACAACAACAAAAATAAACTGTCTTGCAATAAATTTAAGTCATAGAAGTAAATCCCAAGTAAAAATAAAGAAAAAGTCAAAACACTCCTAAAGGACACAAAAGAAGACTTGAATAAATGGAAAGACCATGGTTTTGGCCAGGAAGACTCAACATCATAAAGATGTCAATTCTCCCTAAGTTGATTTCTAAATTTAATGCAATCCCAATGAAATACTAACAGTCTTATTTTTTAGCTAGACAAGCTGATTCTAAAGTTCATGTGAAAAAATAAAGAAACAAAAACATTCAGGAAAACTGTGAGAAGAAGAGTAATATCAGGGGACTAGCTCTACAAGATATTAAAACATATTAAAAGTCTCAGTAATTGAAATAGTGAGGAAATAATGCATGAATAGCAAGATAGGCCAATCACCCATAATAGAAAGTACAGAAATAACAGTGAATACACTTATGGGAGTTAAGTATATGATAAAACTGGTCTCTAAAATCAGTGGGAGAAATGATTAACTGTTCAATAAATGTAGTTGGGGTCACCAGTTGGCCACATGGAAAGAAAGATAAAGTGAAGATCATACCTTGCACAGGATAAATTCCAAATGGATCAGAGATTGAAAAGCAAAGATAATGCCACAAATATGCTAGAAGAAAACATGAGAAAATCCTTTTATAATCTTGAAATAGGGAAGGAGACATTGGATATACAAATAGAGAAATTGCACAGAGTTAAGGAAAACTTTATGCCAAAATACAAAGTCAAAAGTTAACCAATTGGGAAATAATAATTGATATTCACATTTCACCAAAAGCTTAACTTCCCTCATTTATAAAGTGGTCTTAGAAATAAAAAAGATGAAGATGAAGAATTCAAGAGAAGAAGAGGCAAAGGATATGACCAAGTGGTTCACAGAAAAGGTTCACTCCTAATAATTGAAATGCAGATTATAACTACACCAAAATAGCATTTTTTAAACCTGCTAGAATTATAAAAAGTATCCAATAGTTTGAAAATATACTCTATTGACAAGGTCAAAGAAATAAAGCTGGTAGAGTGTAGACTGGTATATAGTCTCCACTGGGGACAATCTGGCAAAAAAAAAACATTCAAATTGCAAATGCATATATTCTCTGATCTAACAATTTTACTTCCAAGAATTTACTCTAAGGATGGATTTGCACATAAGGGTGCAGAGTTCTTTGCAACAGCTTAGTTTGGAGGCAACCCAAATACCTATCAATAGGGGAATGTTTAAATAATATAAATACAAATATAATTCATGTGTTATTTCCATACAAAGAAACCCCATAAATCTGTACAAAACAATGAGGAACTCCTCAACGTACTACTGACATGGAAAGATCAGCAGGGCATACTGTTAGGTGAAAAATCTAAGTAAATGATCCATCATCACTTTTGCAAAAAGATAGAAGAATATACATTTATACTGGTTTGAATATATATAGAACTCTGTTTATCTGTTTAGAAGTCAGATGGGGGAACAGATGTGAGAGTAAGACTTTTTTTTAAACACCTTTTTATTTTGCTTTATATGAAATGTATTGCTTATTTGATATGGTTTGTATATTTGTCCCCTCCAAGTCTCTAGTTGAAATTTGATCCCAAGTGTTGAAGAAGGGGCCTGATGAGACATGTTTGCATCATTGAGTGGATTCCTCATGAAGGGCTTGATGCCTCCCTCCGGTAATGAGTGAGTTCTCAATCTACGGGTTCCCTTGGGAGCTGATTATCAAAAAGAGCCAGGCACTTCTCTCTCTCTCATTCCTGCTGTCTTACCACATGATCTGCTCATGCCAGATGCTGGGGCTACACTTCTTATACAGTTTGCAGAACTGTGAGCCAAACAAACCTCTCTTCTTCATAAATTACCCAGCTTCGGGTATTCCTTTATATGAAAGCAAAACAGAGCAATATACTGTACAATGAATTAAATAGTTTAATACAATTTTTTAATATCTCACTCACAGGATTAGATCAACAGAGCAATGGATCAGAAGAGAGCCTAGAAACAGACCCCTACTTATATAGAAACACTGTTAACGTGACAGAGATGACATTCTAGATATCCAGTGGCAAAAGCAGACATAGTTCAATCTGTCATGCTGTGCTATCTGTGTTATCTACATGGAAAAAGTAAAATTGGACAGCCATCTCTCACTTTGGACAAAAATTAATAAAAAAATAAGGAAAACAAAAACTTCACTTTTTAAGAAGAAAACTTAGGAGAATATCTCCATGACCTCATTGTATGAAAGGATTTCTTAAACAATTTACATACACACACCAGAGACACAAACAAGGGTGGAAAAAAATTCGATAGTTCAGAGTCCATTAAAATGGAAATGTTTATATCCATCAAAAGATGCTATAAACAATGTAAAAAGAGAAATAACAGAATACATAAAAACAGAAATTACAGAATATATAATAAGACCTATAAGGCAGTTGGATAATACAAAGGACACCACAAAAATAGTCACAGTATACCAAAAGTCAATTTACAGAAGAGAAAACCTGAATGACTTGCTCATACTTGAAACAGTGCTCAGTTGCATTTCTATATACTGAAAATCAGATTAAAATCACACTGTGATTATAGTATGCTCCTATTAGATTTGCAAAAATTTAAAAACCTGACAATTCCATGTGTTAGAGAGACTATGGAACCATAGGAGCCTTCATGCAGATGGGAGTGTAAATTTATGAAAGTATATTGAAAAACAAATTTGGTAATATCTGATAAAGATACATCCACATTTCATATATATATATATATATATATATATATATATAATATGTATATATGTGCACATATGTGTAAAATTCTCACACAGGGAGGCAGACATAAGAATTTTCCTTACAGCATTGTTTGAAAGAATAAAAAAAAAAATGCATGCAACCTAAATGTTCATGAGTAAGTTATGGTCTAACTCTACACTGGAAGGTACTATATGTGGTGAAAATAAAAAACCCACAGGTACACTGATCAATGGGGGGGAAATCTCAAACACAGTATTGAAGAAAAACAAAACGAAAGCAAATTGCAGGATACACAATATGATAACATTTGTATAACATTTAAAGGCAGGAAAAATGATGCTATATGACATTTCTGTGCATATACCGTATAATAAGAGCTTTAAGGCATAAATGGAAAGATTACATCCTATCAGGCCATGTGATTACCTCAACCGGGGGCAGGGGAAGCAGTGGGCTGGGGTAGGTCCTTAGAGGTCCTCAACTGGTGTTCATATTATTTTTATTCTCATCAGGATGGTGGGTATGTGGGTGTTCACTTTCTTACTCTGTACTTTTTGATTTCAGACATAGTTTATGATTGCAAAAGATTAAATGTTTCTTTTCAACAATAACTAACTAGAAACTAGAGTAAGAGTCCCTCTTTTTTTTATAATAACAATAGAAACTATGAAGTATCTAGGAATTAACTTGTTAAGAATGTATTAAAACTTCATGAAGAAAAATGTAAAATTTTATTAAAAAGAAGACTTTAATAAAAGAACAGTTAGAAACAACATGTTGATGGACTGAATAGTTGTTAATTCTCCCCCCCCCCAATTAATCTATAAACGCAATTTAGTGTCAAATAGAATTCCCCCTTTCCTCCCCTTCACCCAGTTCTTTGATGATGACAACCGACGCTTTGTTGGTTCACTAACATTTCTGAAGCACCTAGCACAGTGCCTCGCGCACAGCAAACATGACCAAACGGGGGTGTTCATGGTGGTTTAATCCACTGACCTGTGATGTGGCTTCTTGCACTTTGACTTTGTTGAGGACTTCTAAAAGGTCAAGGTCCTGTGAATATTAGCAGGATAATCCACAAAACACTTGTTCATCAAAGGTGTGTGTGTGAAGTAGCCATGTGAGGGATTATCATTTTCAACTTAAAAAAAGGAAAAAATGAGATGTAAATAGGAAAAAAAGCATCTTTGTCAAGTGGCACAACAGGTCCATTGGGCTGAGAAGGAGAAGCAAGAAAGGTTGTGGAAGGGACTGATGGAGAAGAAAGTTGGGGAGGGACGGAAGGGAGAGAAGGGAAGGCACGGGGACACTGAGGAGGTGAGACAGTTTGCACCTATCAGCTGGCGAGCTCATGACATAACAGAGCAGCCGCTCTCCCTCATACCGTGGAGGACACTGCCACCTTCTCTTCTGGGCCAATGTACTTGTCAGGTTCATTTTCCCAATGCAATGGGGTTCTTTGGCCAGCCAGGCATCTCCAACTCTGACCACATCCCTCTGCACTTTCATGGAAAACCACAAAAATACAGTGTCAGTTCCTGGGAGTTTCTGTGAAAGGAAGGTTATTCGTGACATATGTTAAAGGTGGCTAAGGAAGACTTTGTACACATGGGACTACTGCAATGGGGGCTTTGTGGTAGGAGGGAGGGATTGGGCTCAACTCTGGAAACAACAAGGGCAAGGTGGGGATTTGTAGCCAGGGAGCGAGGGGGGGGGGGGCGAGTAGGTGGAAAATTACTAAGGAAAGAAAGGTCAGTGGTAGGAGGGATTCTGGCTAAACTAACTGGGTAGGATCAGATACCAGGAGTGAGGGATTGATTTTTATTGAACTGATCCAACAGGATTCTTCCTAAAACTAGTCTAAGTGACCCAAGTTCAGGACCTGCTCAAGGAGGAGGGCCGCGAGGAGCCTGACTCAAGATTGTCAAGGGAAGTCTTTGTCATTTCTACCAGGGGAATCCCTGGGAGTTTGGTGAGGGATGAGCACATAGGCCCTGCTTGAGCAAAACCACACAGTGAGACCCTGCGTCCCAGCAGAACAGTGCTGTCAGTGGGGTTGGCGCAAGTCCAAGGGAGGGCTCTCTGCCCCCTCCACCCGGTCATAGGGACCCCACACTGCCCATTTCCCCTGTCCCATCAGTGGGACACAGTTGCATTCCCACTTGCAGGAGGTCAGCATCTCCTCTCTGGGATAAGGTTGGACACTCCTTGCCCAGAACATGCCATCCCTGTTGACGGAACAGAATCACAGAGGGAGAATGGGCACATCATCTCCCACGGTGCTGGGGACAGCCTGTCACTGTAGGACAGACTAGAAAGTAGGAAACTTGGTTTCCCTGCCAGGTTCTGGATTCCATGTTGTTTAATCTTGACAATAACTTTGTGAGGTTGGCATTACTAGTTCCCATTTGCAGAAGAGGAAAGTGAGGCTCAGAGAGGTGAATTAATGTGGAAAGGAAACAGAGTGAGGGAGTGAGGCCAAAGGAAGTGGAGACAGATTCAAACCTTGAGGCTTTTTGCTCACAAAACTAGCTTTCTGTTACTATTCAGTGGTGCCTCATATTGGAATTACACAGCAGATAATCAATATTTTAGAAATATTGTCTAAAAAAGAGGGGTTCAGAATTCAAGGGCAAGTCTGGAGCCAGGCAGGCAATGATGGCATTCTGGAGCTGAGCGTCGAGGCTGCGCAGGGAAGTGACCTGGCCCAGGTTGCAGCCTCCAGGCTGTGGACGTCTCAGGGCAGGGGATTATCTGGCCTTGTCTCCATTTTCTCCTTCTAGGTTGTTCAAGTCCATTGTTCATGGAGCTCTCTGGAAAATCAGTTCTTCACATCTAAGCCCATTTCTCCCACATCCCAGCCAGTACCATTTGGGATGTGGGTCTCAGCATATGGCTTGGCTGCTGACTGTAGCCTCAGGCATGGACACCTGTGGTCCCCACACCGGACTCCTCTTACAAAGCAGGAGTGAATGTCTTCAGGAGGTGAGGATGGAAACATTTTAGGGGAATGGTGACAGGGGTCTGCCTCCAGGCTCAGGGCACGACCTGCAGTTGAACAGAATTATATCCAGGGGAGTCAAGTCTGGAGGCTGTGAAAATCATCCTCTCTAGTCCTCAGCTCCCACATGTGCGTTCCTGGCTCTTGTGCCACACAGGAGTGTGTGCACGCGTACGCACAGTGGATGTGTGTGCTCAAGAAGGGTATGTACAAGTGATGTTTGCCATGTGGAGTCCCTTCAATCTTCCTCATCCTCTTGCATGAATTCACTAAATTGTTCAATCCAGTAGGGAAAGCCAGAGCCCTGCCATGGATCCCCATACCGCTGGGATAATAGCTGAGTTTCTCTGTAGACTGCCCTGGCTCTCCTGGACCTTGGGGCCTTAGGGCCTCTTGGTCTCTTCTCCAGCTATTCCTAATGGAAACCTGCTACTCCCTCTCCCAGGTGCTTGCCTCTCAGAAGGCAGCAGGCTTGTTTAGCTATGGGCTTTTGCACATGGTGTCCCTCTGCCTGTGATGCCCCCCACCTCATGTCTGGCCCACACAGTGCAGAGCCACTTCCTCCAAGAATTCCTACTGACCTGACCAGGTGTGTTGAATGCACTGACCTCTGTCCTGGAAGCTTCCCACTCACCCTAGTCCTTGCCCCACTGTAATGCCCTTTTTCTGTGTCTATTATTTTTCTCCTAGACAGCAACCTCCTTGTGGGAAGTGGATCTAATCTAAGTGGGTGTTTCTAGAGCCTATGGGCTGGCACAATGTAGGTGTGTGGTGAATGTTTGAGGAATGAATGAATGACAGTGTTGAGTCTATGGATTCTGTCCTTGGGATCCCGCTGCTGCCTGCAGTGGAATCCTAGTTACTGCATTTACTGTGTTTGATTGTGGGCAAGTGACTAATCTTCCTATGCCTCAATTTTCTCATCTGTAAAATGAGGCTAAGTAGGAGTGCTACCTTATGGGGTGGTTATGAAGGTGCAGTCAGTCAATACATGAAAAGCTCTTAAAGTGGTGCATGGTACATGGTAAGTGACACAGTAAATATTAGTTATAATAATCATTGTAACTGAATCATTTGTTCATTTTTTCAATCATCATTCTTTTTTTTTTTTTGCATGAGAAAATTCATGTACTATAATTTCTGTGCCAGGCATTTGGATGGGCACTGGAGCCTAAAATAAGACGACAGCCTTTGTCCTCACTATGGGTAGGGATCAGGGTAGACAGAAGTGGATAGTGGTAACTACACCCCCAGGGAGGGATGCCCAGTGCTGAAAGGGGCCAGTAGACAGAAATCCCTGGCCTGCATGGACAGGCCCTTCCCTTCCCAGAGCTCACTGAGGATGAAGAACCTGTGAAAATAAGGGCTGGGCCTGGGAGGCCTGTGGGGTCTGAGAGCCTCTACTTGGCCTTCATGGGCAGCTGAGGCCTCAAATCCAGGCTCTTTGGTTTTTCATTGACTAATGCTACATTTCATTGAACAGCAGCTTCCTGTTAAATCAAAACAGATGAGGTTTTAAAAATAATTCTAATTGATTCCATCCCTAGAACTCAAATCGGTAGCTCTTGGACCCAGCCAAGAGAGAGAAAAGCTGTGTGTGTGGGTGTGTTGTACGTATGCAGGTGCGTACGGGTAGAATATAATGATGGTCACTTTTCAAACGTGTACAGTAACCTGTCCTGCTGCTAGACATCAACACCCCCAGGAAATAAGAACCGTCATTAGCACCATTTTAAAATAAAGAGATGGGCACTCAGAGGGGTGGAGTAACTTGCCCAAAGTCAGGCTTGATCGTGTTCCATTTTCACTTTAGATCTTCAATTCCTAGCAAAACTGAGGGCAGGATTAGGACGGAAGGAGACCACTGAGTGAGAGAGTCACTTAACAGTGACTCCTCACATGTTTTCAGCAAGGTAAACATTATTATTTTTTCTTTTCTTTCTTTCTTTCTTTTTTTTTTTTTTTTTTGAGACAGTCTCACTATGTCACCCTCAATAGAGTGATGTAGTGTCACAGCTCACAGCAACCTCAAACTCTTGGGCTTAAGCGATTCTCTTGCCTCAGCCTCCTGAGCTGCTGGGACTACAGGCGCCCACCACAAAGCCCGGCTATTTTTTTGTTGCAGTTGTCACTGTTGTTCAGCTGGCCCAGACCAGGTTCAAACCCACCAGCCTCTGTGTATGTGGCTGGCGCTGTAACCACTGTGCTACAGGCGCTGAGCCAAGGTCAATATTATTCATCACCATTTTTGAGATAAGAAATTCAAGTTTGGAGAACTTTTAAAAACTCCAAGGTCATATTGCTAATAAGTGTTTCTTACTCCCAAGTCCTGTTTCTTTAAGGAAATTATATACATTATATGCACATGTACGGTGGCAGAGCAGCATGAATTATGACTGCTTCTTCAGAGTATTGCGTTTAGTTCTCAAACTATGGGGTGTGAGCAGCTCCATTAATTTATCCATTTGATCACCCAACACCCTGGGCCTAGCTCTGTTTCAGAGTGGAGAGACAGACAAGATCTCTGCTCTCCCGAGACAGACAATGTGCTGTCTCTGTGAATGAAGGTACCGGGAGGGTTCCTATTGCTTGGGGATTGGCTACTGCCTATTGGTAGGTAGATTTAGGAAAGGAGAAGCATTTACAAAGGTAAGAAAGAGCTGACCAGGTGATGTTCTTGGGGAGAAGCATTCTAAGAAATTGGGGAAGTTAATGGAAAGGTCCTAGGGCTGGAACACACTTGGTGTGTTGAAAGACTAGAAAGAAGGCCAGAGTGAGATGACAGGTGCTTGGATTAAGTAGGGCCTTGTGGACCAGTGCAAGGAAGTTGGATTATGTTCTGACTGCAATGAGCAGCTAATGGAGGGTTTTAAGCAAGGGAATAGCTCGATTTGATCTACATTTATAAAGGTGGCTGTACCTACAGAGTGGAGAACTCTGGGGGCAATATCAAAGTAGAGCAACCTATCCAGAGAGAAAGATGGCAGCAACTTGACTGAGACCTGTTGGCAATAGAGATTAAGAGAGGTAGACAGGTTTGGGGTGTTTCTGAGAACAGTGCTTTCCAATGGATCAGAAGAGGGGCAGGAGGGACAGAGGAATCAAAGATGATCCTTGGGTGAGCAACCTGGTGAAGGGTGGAGCCATCTGCTGAGACACAGGAAGCCTGGGGAGGAGTGGGATTTGGGGCTAAGTCACGCCCTGGACAGAGCTGTAGACAATGCCAGCTGATGCTAAGCCAAGGCATCTAGACTTCGTGCCTGTGAGTTTAAGATTTCGGAGTCATCAGCATAGAGACAATATTTAAAGCCAAGAGACCAGCTGAGATCACCTAAGGGAGAATGAAGGACAAAATTACAATGAGCCAATGCCTATTCACGAGTCGCCTTGGTCCCCTTTCAAACTAGAAAGTACAAAGTCCAGCCTCATGTGGATCTTTCAGGGTCACCATGGGGAAAGCAACGGAGGTTTCAGGGAGGGGACCAGTGTCTGATATCAGCTCTGCTATTTCTGCGATTTCCTAACTTCTATGAAAGCTCTTCATTGAGCCTCAGTTTATTCATCTGAACAATGGAACAAAAATGCTCCCCAGAGAATGGGATGAGCTGATGACTGTGACAGTCTAGGCACAAAGGGCTATACTGTTGCTTTGGCATGAATTGGAAAGGAAACAAGATGATTCAGATAATTTAATGTTCTGGTTTGAAACTAGTTTTGCTCCAGGTTTCTACAGATGATGCTAATTATAGAGTCATCCAACTTCAAATCATCCTTAAAGTATCTCCTTTTGAGGTGTTCTCTTGTTGGGAGAACCCACCGATGCTCCCACCTATAGCTGCTCCCTGGGGTGTAGGAAGGAGCCTGGGGAGGATGGACTTAACCTGATTGTCAAGATTGGGAAAAGGCAGTGGGCTTGAGCCGCTCAACTCCTCCGTCTTTTAGGGAGGTACCTGCTCTCAGGAAGACTCTTATCTGCCAGTTCTATGCACATCTTTTACATGGTGGGCCAAACTTGCAGCCTGTGGGCCTTCACTTTCCCTTCACTCCTTTGTCTTCCTCCCTGAAATGCTAGTGAGTTGGCTAGAGAGGCATACTTAGTGTTTCTGTGCAGCCCAAGTTCATGTATTGCCCCTGTGTCCTCTCTGGGCAGGCCCTGGGGTACACTCTGGGGAAATGGGACAAAAATCCTATGAGGAACACCTGGGGACAGATCTGAGAGGGGACCTAGCCCAGCGTGAAGGGTGTCACCAGAATCTTCCCAGTGGTTGGGGTTTAGTGCATGGAGACAGCCAGGGCACACCAACTCTGACCTCTCCTCTGGGCTCTAAACTCTCAGGTCTAAGCTGCAAGCAGACATCAGCACTGGAGACTCACTGAGCCCACCATCCTCCCCTATTCCCAGGGGACATTCTTCACCCCTTTCTGTCCCCTCCTTCTAGACTGTAGGTGCTGTGAGGCTAGGGAGGGTGCCAAACTCACATTTGTTTCCTTAGCACAGAGTATAAAGTGAATGTGGAACTGGCCTACTGGATATGGGAACCCAGACCACAGCCCCCGAAACTGCAGGGCCCATAGACAGAAGGGGACCCAGTGGTCAGGCTGGCAGTCCCCTCAGTGGGTTGGGTCCGGGTCTGTTGTGGATGGTTCTTACCTACGGCTCAAGGGCTTTCTGAGGAGGAGGAAAGGCCTACTTGCCGTTCACTCCAAATTTGGGCCCCTGAGTGCCATTTACGTGGGGAAATTGTAAATGGGAAAGATAAACGTTGGAAAATTAGGCACTGACCCATGGGCTCACCAGTGGGACAGGGAAATCTGAGCCAAGCTCATGGAAAAACTGTAACCAGAGCAGTCTGGGCTGCATTGTCCCAGAAAAGCAGATGGGGGCAGCCATAAAACACGACCCCTTTGAGCTGCCAGGCCAAGCTGCACACTATTTTTAGATGTCAGTATTATTTTATAACATTCCTTCTCCTTTAAATGCTGCCCTCTGACCTTGCAGGCAGTGTGATTGGGGCAAGTCACTTAACTTCCCCGGGCTTCCATCTCTCCGTCTGTAGAATGGGGTTATCTACCTCCCTCCCCATCATCCATTGAGCATCTACTTGGGTTAAGGAGAGAACGTTTTCGTTAGAACATCCTAGAACTCTGATATTTCTGATTCCCACCTTAACTTCCTCTATAGGCCCTAATCTGACTAAAGGACCATGTGGAATTTTTTTCTGGGTATGTCACAGTCAGTCCAATGCCCAGATGGACTGTTGTCCAATTCTCATTCCTGCATGGGGTCTAGTTCTCTTCCTAACTCCCAGACATCATGTCCTCTAGAATAGGTGAAGACTTTAAAAATTGTTGTCCAAATCCTCATTTTGCAGATGGAGAAACTGAGCTCCAAAGAAGGGCAGATTTGGGACTGATTGTGGTCTTCTGACTCTGAGGCCAGGGCTCTGCCCAGCCCATGGTCTGCCTCCCAGAGCCTGGAGTGCCCTGGGCAGGAAGGGAGGGGGAGGAGGAGGGGATTGGGTCTGCTGGTCCTTGGATCTCATTCCTTGGGATTCAGTCTCTCGAGGGACCCCTTTGCATCTCATTTCCTCCCATCCATTTTAAGGGCACGTTGCCTCTAAAACAGTCAAAATTAAGTCATTTATAGCTGACTTAATGGGAGTTTGGAGAGGGTTACGAAAACGTGTGGTTGGGGGGTTTTTCTTTTTCCATTTCTCTTTTGGATTTCTCTTCCAAGAGCTAAACTGGAATTGTCTGGAGCCCACAAAACTCCCCGGAAAAGAACACCAGCAAAGGCCCAGTTGTGGAAAACAGTGGGAACACCATTCAGGGAGGCGTTTCAGGAAGGACTGGGTCAAGACAGGCACCCTTGGAGGAGGAGCCTGGGAGGGGCCTTGCCATTCCACATTTGCAGTCACAGAAACTTCTCTGAGAAGTTTCTTAAGAAGAAAGAGAAGATGTGGAAGAAGGGGAGGAAAAGACAATAGGGGAGAGAGTGGGAAAGGGAGTGCCCCACAGGAGCAGGGAGGGGCTGGGACCAAGGCAGTGCGCTGCTGGTGCGGCCCCCGCTGAGAAGTGTGTGACCCTCTGTGTCCTCGTCCCCCAAGGCAGAGGCTGGCCCTGGGCCTGCCTAAATGGTTGTCAGGTCCTGGACATTATGGGAAGTGATAGCATCCCGTAAAGGTCCAACATAGAAAGGGAAGTGTTCTGGACATCACTGTTGTTTTTCCCTAAGGCCAGTCGAATTTGGCCCCAGGTCCAGCCACACAGGGAGAGGCTGGCCTAAGCCACCACAGAGTCCCTGAGTGGACACCTCACCCAGGCTTATTCCTACAGATCCACTGTCCAGGAGAATTATTGACCTACCCTCCGGTGTGCAGAACCAGCAGACATAGCATGTGGGTTTACACACCCACCATCTCACGGAGCAGGCAGGGCAGAGATTATTTACATCTCTGTGTGGTAACTTGCTCAAAGCCATATAGTTACTAGGTGGAACAGGTGGGTCTGGAGCCCAGACTTGCAAAGGCCAGAATTCTGGCTGCTGGACCTCTTGCCTCCCTAAAAGATGAATACTGGCAGGTTGCAGCCTGTAGCCACCAAGTTGGCATCACTTGATGGCACTTACTGATGTCTTGACATTTACTTTGTGCCAGGCACTCTCCTAAGTGCTTCACAAGCAAAGAAAGGCACTTTAGTCCTCACATCAACTCCAGTAAATAGATGCTATTACCATCCCAGAGAGGGCAAGTAACTTGCCTGGGCTCACACAGTCAGGAAGTGGTAGAGCTGGGGTTTGAACACAGGTAATCTGGCTCCAGACTCCAGCTTCCTAAACAGCAGCTACATGTAAATTTTCAGTTTCATAGAATAAAGTGACTTGTGATAACTATATTTTTCTTTCCTGACATCAGATCTTGGCAGGTAGGTCAGATCCCCAGGCTCATGGTGGAAAGGCAGCACCTCCGAGTCCCAGCAGGAGGCTTGTTTTAAGTTTCTTTTGGTACTGGGGGACCTCGTGTCGTGAGCCAGTTGACAAAATCCCTGCCTCCCAGGCTCCTCAGACTCCATACATGGCACCACCATCTGCCCAGTTCTGAGAGCCAGAGCCTGGGCATCATCCCTCATCTCCTGTCCCTTTGCTCTCATCCCATGACCAACCTGTCTGCAAGTCCCATCAATTCTGAACCAGGATACATCCACGTCTGTCTACCTCTCCCTGAGTCTCCTGCTGCCACCTCCTGGAGTCACAGCTTCCAGGACGTCTCTCTGCTTCCCCCTCACCCCCTACAATCCATTGTCCACACAGCTGCTGCAGAGATTTTTAAAAATGTAAATAAAATCTTGTCACTCTTCATCTTAAAGACTCTTCATTGCACTTAAATAAAGTCCTGATTTCTGGTCATGGGTGGAAGATCCTGGGTGACCCAGCCTGTTGACCTCAGCAGCTTCATGTGTGCCATTTGTCCCTCACTCAGCCAACCAGACTGGAATCTGTTCGTTCCTGCTGCAGACCAAGCGACTTTCCTCCTCAGGGCCTTTGCACATGCCATTCCATTGACCCACAACAGTTATGTCTCATTTTCCCTGGCATTAACTCCTCCCAAACGTCCCCTCCTCAGGGGCCACCCTCTTGGTTTCCTTCCTATCACTTGTTAGGACTTGGAATTCTTTTAGTTAGTCATCTGATTTTTTAACCTCTCCCTTTAGAACAGTGGTTCTCCATCTGTGGGTCGTGGCCCACAGGAACTGTATTAAAGGGTTGCGGCATTAGGAAGGTTGAGAACCACTGCTTTAGACTGTTAAATCTACGAAGAGAAGGTTGGTGTCTGTCTGGTTCCTATTTGAATCTCCAGCATCAAGGCACATATATGGGGGATATTAGGAAGCACTGTTGGGGGCTTCATGGGTAAATGAATCTTAGATGACTAAAAGCCGGAGGCCCATTATAAACATTTCTCCTTGCTAATTACCATCTCCCCCTGCCCACCACTGGCCTCTCTCCCCACTCCTAGGCAGCTCCTCTCCTCCCTCAAGTCCCTTGGGTGGTGGCATGTTCACCATGTTACCCGCCCTGGTCTACTCACTGCCACATCTGTTAATATGCATGGTGGACGGCCCACTGAGCAACTCCCCCTAGGCCAGCCCTTGAAGTAATGCTTACTGCTCCCCACTGCCCTCCCATCCTCACCTCAAGGCAGTGCCTGCTCTGAGCCTCCCGACTTGGGAAGCTGTGGAGGAGAGTGGCCTCCCCTCTGCTGGCTTGAGTGGGGGGAACATCCTGCAGAGGATGGGGACCTTGCCTTGAAGGACGAGTGTCTGGACTGAGGAGGTGAGGAGGACATGCCAGGTGGAGAGAACAGCATTTAGAATGGCTGCAAGACGGGGAAATGCTTAGCAGGGCAAGGGGTGCCGGGGCTGGAGGTGTGCGGGGAGCCCAGCAGAAAGGCTGGACCCCGCCAGTGTCATCTCCATGGCCACATCAGTAACACCATCAGCAAGGGATGGGGGTGTCTCTGAACTTGGAAATTGGGGCGTCTGGTGAGTTTGGGCTCTTAGTTCCGAGGCTCTTGCACCATCAACTTTCCAGGGCACACTCAGGAACAATACCTGGCCCCCATCCTTCCCAGGGTTGGCTGACAGGGGTCTCCTCAGGATGGGTGACAGTGCGAGGTGAGGAGAAACGTGTGCCCTGGCGTGGTGGCTGTGAGGGCTCTGTGAGTGCACATGGAATGTGTGGGCCTGTGTGCATGGTGGGGGGTCTGGGGCAGGGGTGCCAGCCTGTGACATGTGGGTCTGTGTGTGTGCATGTGTGCATGTGCTTTTGAGCGGCATGCTGCATGCCCAGCTCTGTGCACATGTGTGTTGGAGCGTCTTGGCAGGTGGGTGTGTGAGTGTGTGTGGTGTACATTAGGGCTGTGGGTGTGGGCTGCCCGTGCACAGGCGCTGCCCTCAGCTGGTATTAAACACTCCTTGGACGGCTCACTAGGTAAACATTCAATAATGTAATTTGGAAACCCCATCCCCAGGGCCCCGCTGTGTGGCCGGGCAGCTGGCGGGTGGTGGCCGGATTAAGATATTAGCGCATTAATGCCATATCAAAGCCCAGCACCTTGGGCTGCAAGAGTGCCCGCTGACAGCCCCACTGTGCCGGGGCTTCGGGGCGGTCGCCTCGCTGCATCTCTCTCAGAGTCACAAGGAGGCCTTGTGTTCAGAGCCGGCTTTGAGAACTCCAGGACTCTGCAGACATGAGCTCATGCCTGCCGGTCCCTTTGGAAGGAGGTGGGTGGCCTGCCCCAACACTGGGCCTCATCCCTACCACAGGGGCCAGGCCATGGGAGGAGTGGAAGCTGGACTTTGGGTGCCAGCTATCTTTTGACCTGGCCAAAGTAAGTGTTTATGTGTTTGTTGAATGAATGAATGAATGAATGAATGAATCTCTTTCAATGAACTTTCTTAAAATTCCTCAATGAACCAAGTCCCTCTCACCTTGATATTCCTAGTGCTTGGTATACTATTAGCACTCAATTATTGTGTATTAGATGGACAGACTGCTGGCAGAGAGAGGATCAGACTAGAAGTCAGGAGACTTGATTCTGAGGCCTGACCCTTGCCTTTAATCTGCTTGGTGGCCCTAGGGGTAGTCTTTTTCTTGCCTGGGGATACCTGGTTCACTTTGGAGTAAACAGTGACTTTGATTCTAGCCTTTTAGTGCCGGACTCCAGACTCTGGGTGGGCAGGTGGTAGCTGGTCTAGTTCCTTTTCCACAGGAACTGAACACTTGGAAGGTTTAGAATATTGGCAAAATCCTTATCTCAGGACTGACCAAAGGAGGGAGGAGGGAGGAGGGAAGGGGAGGGGCACAGGGCTCCCTCCCTCCCAGGTCAGATGACCAGGGTGTCTGAGGCTGGATTCATCTCAAAGACGATCTAGCCTGACCCTTATTGTATAGTTGTGTACACAGAGGCCCAGAGAAGAGAAGTACTAAAAGACCCCCAGGAAAGCACTGTCCCAGCTAGGACGGGGACCACCCCTGAGCAGGGGAGTCTCCTGGCCCTGGCATCTGAATTCAGTAGGGAGAGGATATAGCAGGAAGGGGAGGGAATAAGAGAATGAGGCTGGGGTTGACCTTTGGGCTGACAGTAACTTCACCTTTTTGTCTATTTACTCAGGCCTGCCCCATTAGAAAGTGAAGCATTTTCTGACAATTAGGCTGCTAAACAATGACCACTATTGTCAGCAGAAACAGTGATGGTAGCAACAGGATTAGTGACAGTATTAAAAACTACCTTTGGTGAAGGTGTCACTGTATGCTGGGGGTTAAGTGGTCTATAGGTTGTGTCTTGTCCAACCCCATAAAAACTGTATCCTCACATAAAGCTCAGAAAGGGACAGTTTTTTTGCCCTGGTCACAGCACTAAGAAGCCAAGGAGCCTATGTACAAACCAGAATGGACTTATTCACCATGGTTGATAGTGCGATTCCTCAACGTGCTGGGCTTCTTGCCTTTGGTATTTGAGCAGGGGCTGGTAGCCCCTTCAGGGGAGATTTAGAGGGGTCTTGGCTGGGGGGAAAGGAAGAGGTCAGAGGATATTGGACCTGATGACTTGTGAGTCTACTGTTCTATTCCTGGAAGAGTTTTTGATTGCTGTGCTCCATCTAAAGGTCAAAGAGTTTGAAGACTTATTTGACTTCTACCAGGCGTCATGACAGTTTGCTCCTCTGACCTTGAAGGTGGCAATGGCAGAAATAAGAAGACTGTCCTGGGGCCCAAGCCCACATTCCAGGCAGAGGAGGAGTCATGTCCAACTGAATGGAAAGGGCACCCTCTCTGCTTTACAAGACTCTTGCTTCTTGGAATCTCACTTTTGCAGAGTTGAGGAGATTTCATGGAGATTACTAGTTTGAGGCTTGCCCAGTGTTACAGGACAAATTATTAATAATAAAAGTGGAGTGATTATTATTTTTTTCTTTTTTTCTTTTTCTTTTTAAAAGTAGAGTTATTAGTAATAATAAATAATAGTAGACTGTGCAATTACTTCACCAATTTTTTTTTTTTAATTTCAGATTGATATGAGGGTACAAATGTTTAGGTTAGATTGTTTTCAATTCTGAGATGAGGTTCAAGTTGTAGTTGAGCGCTTCACCCAAGAGGCGGCTGAACTGAACACCCTCACATCAAGCACGTTAGGTGAAATCCCGCCAATTGCCCCCCCACCCCTTCCTTCTCTCTCATCTCCCCTCCCTCTCCCTAGACCATACTTGTGTTTTTCTTTCTTGTGGGTGTGTAGTTATTTATATACTGGTTTCATATCAGTATTGAGTACATTGGATAATTTTTTTTTCCATTCTTGTGATTCTTTACTAAGAAGGTGTTTCAATTCCATCCAGGTAAACACAAAAGATGTAGTCTCCGTCTTTTCTTATGGCTGAATACGGGATTCCTCACCTCACAGGAGAGAGCCACAAAACCCCGGTTTTCCAATTTGTTTTTACATTATTCAGCTCAATGTTCTTCAGCTCAGCTCAGGTTAACTCAGCACAGTTAACACAGCTCATTCCTCTCAACATACATGCTGAATTCAGCCAACTAAACCCAGCTGAAATTAATGTGGGAGACAGACCTCACCCAGACTGATTATCAGTCAACTTAATTTCTCAACTCATCGCAACTCAAGTCAAGTTCCAACAGAAGACACAACATGAGCAGAGATATGGAGGCAAGAAATCCTGCTTGGGCAGCAGTGGGAGGGGGCATAGTAAGCTGGGTGGAGCAGCATAATGGGAGAGCCTGGGGGCTTTCACTGTGGCTGTCAGCTTCCCAAATTGCAAGCAGAGCAGCTCCTGCTAGACCTCTGCTGGGCTCCTGAGCAGGGCCCTATGAGAGGAGGCCTGGCCGCAACCTCTCTCACTCAGGCCTTCACTGAGGAGACACTGAGGTTCCCCATAAATGGGCAGAATCTGAAAGATGAAGTGGACTTTTATTACCAGGAGCTTCAGAAAGAAAGGAAATAAGTGTCCTAAAGTGAACTGGGGACCACCACCCCACCATGCATGGTTTTGGTCCTGGCCACCCTATTTGTTAGCTGTGTGTGTGGCCTGTGGCCAGGCACTTTGCCTCTGTGGACTCAGTCTCCACACCTGTTAAGTGGAACCCTTGCATGTTCTTGTAAATGTCTAATGCGGTAACCTAAACTTGGCTTCAAGGACAGTGCCTTGCACCCAACAGCTGATGACACAGAGGAGCCCCACCTAACCTCCTACTAAAAGCCCAGGGGAAGACCTGAGAATGACAATCTCAGCGACTGGCCCAGCACTGCTACTTATACCAACCATGTGATCTTGGAACAACTACCCCTCATCCCAGCATCACTTTTCTCAAGTCAAACCAACTCAGTATTTATCTTACAGCACTGACAGAACATTCGCAATCACTAAACAGAGATCCTGGCACTTGGCAAACATTCATTAAATGCTTTTACTATGACCCACCTCCTCCCATCCTAGATGTCAATTGAAAAAAAAGAAAAAGCTCATTTTCCTCTGCTCTGGGCCTCACCTTCTCCACCTTTAAAGTGGGTATGCCCAGTATACTTGAAGGCGCCTAATATTCTAGGATTTCCTGGTTGAGTTGGCCTTGAGTCTCAGGCAAGTAAAGGTGAGGGCACATGGGGCTGGGGGCAGTTTTCCGATCTGCTGGGGTGAGGCCCAGCGCATCCCCAAACCACAGCCCCTGCAGGGCCCAAGGAGCCCCTGCCCTTCTCCGTTCTTCCCTCCCCCAGGGCTACCATGGGAACCGTGCAGGTCACTGCGTAGCAGCTTGTGATAAATATGCATGAACAAGCCGTGGCTGCAGCCCCTCCTCAAGTCCATTTGGGGCACCTCAGTGAGCTAATTGAGGGCAGCCATTGTCCCTGTGCTCCCAGCGCCTGGGCCCCGTTTTCACATTCAAGTGCCTGGCCTCGGTTTAAAGTGGCTGAGTGGCGGGTGCTATTTTATTCAATAAAAGCCCCTTGAGAGGATGGACAGAGAACTCTGTGGGCCAGCACATTGCCTGAGCCTATTCTTGTCCCAGGCCAGGGAAGGAGGAGCCACACCAGACCACCTGATGGCAATTGAGGCAGAGCTGGCAGGCTGGGCACAATGGGTGCTCAAGGGGCCGTTGAATAGAGGGACGCTTTCCCTTCAACCCTGCATTAGAACCTGGTATAATTTCCCCATGAATGGGGTGGTGTGGGGTGGGCTCTCCAAGATGAGAAGGGGAAGGGGATAAAGCCAGAGTCTCTTTGCAATGCACCCAAAAGGCCCTGCTACTTTCCTCTGCTCCACTGCCGGGAAAATGCCCATTTAGCTTAATGATAGTGCAAGTGGCCTTCATGAAGGGTGGAGAACTTCAGGACCACAGGTGGGCAGGAGAGTGCAGTCAAGAATTCAAGTCAGGCCCAGCCAGCTCCCATCAGAGGGGGCTCTTAGCTAAAATACAAAGAGGAAGAGAACAGAGACCCTCCCCAACACACACACACACACAGTGGTGGCTCTTTCCAAATACAGGGTCCAAGGCCAGTGTCCATGGAAGCCATCTCTGTCAGAGCTATGAAATGGCACTGGTAAGGAGGAGAAGGCAGGAGGAGAGGGACCGTCCCACTTTCACTGCGTCCCTGTGCAGGCAGCACTCACGTGAAGGGGTGGCAGAGCTGGAGTCCTAGCACCTCCCTCCCCTGTGCTTCACAGATACCACAAGCCATGGGGGAGGGATCCGTTTAGTTGTGAAGAGGCTGAGCTCAGAAAGCAGAACCGACTTGTCCAACAGCAGGCACCAGATGGCAGAGGGGAGAGGACACAGCCTTGGAAGCGTCGCTCTAGCTGTGAACCCCACCAGGCGAAGGTCAGGGCCAAGGACAGAACCTTGGAGAACTGAATATGTGGAGAAAGCAGAAAAGGAAGTGGCCTGGGAAGAGGACAGGGGAGGACTGGAGGGAGCAGAAACCAAGAATAAAGAGAATTTCAAGAAAGAGGGAGTCTCCAGTAGCATCAAATTCAGCAGAGCTCAGGCAAGGAGATGACTGAAAAGTGTCCATCAGGCTTAGCACGAGGAGGTCTTGGGGCTTTGGACTGAGGCTTTGGACATGACTTGCCCAAAGTGACAGAGTGACATCTGGCAAAGATGCAACTTGAATCCAGAGGTGCCTGGCGCAAACCACTACTGCACTGTTTCAGGCTTTGGAGGAGAGACAGAGTCTGAGGACCATCCCTTTCCCCCACTCACTCACCTGGTATGGGAATAAGCCTGGAGGAGGGCGAAGCTGAGGAGAGAGGTGATGGAGAGCTGGGAGGGCTTCTAGGAGAAGGTGGCTTGTGGGGATGGCATGGTTGAGAATGGTATTCCCACTCTCAGGCATAGCATGGGAAAGAGATAGAAGTGACTCTGACGACAGAGAACTGAAGGGCCAGACAGGAAGCGATGATCTGCAATGACTCCCATGCATCTTGCCCAAGTGCTGGTAGGAAAATTCTGGCTTGGCCATGGTCAAGTCTCTTTCTTCTCTGACATCTTGCCATCTTCTTCCTCTCTGTCTTCCTCCCTTCCTCCTCTCTTTACTCCTTTGTTCATCCAGCCACTGTGTCAAGTTCTATCCCTGACACTTGGGTCAAAGACGTGAATCTGAGTCCTTGTTCTTGAGGGTGTTACAGTTTGGAGGGCAGGAAATATGTCATAGGAAAATGATGTCAATAGAAATTATTATGTAAGGGAGTGTTGTCTGATTTCCTACAGGAATAGGGAGCTCGCTACCCAATTAGTTCACTCTCTAATTGGGCATAGGCATATCCCAGGCCTGGAGAGGGTGTGGCTTTTCCAAGAACACATGTTACCTTTACACCTGAGTTAGGACCTGGGCTCTTCCTGTGATCCCTTTAAGCTGAGCACAGAGACAGCAACCTCAGTAATAGCTTGTCTGTCACCAGATTAAAGGATCACATTTGAGTGAGGCTGCAGTGTTGGCGTCATGAATCTGCCTAACTATGGCCAGATACCCATGCCTCAGGGCACCCTTCCAACCAGGGGAGGCAGAGGAAATAGAACTGGCATCTGCTGTCCTTGTGCCTGGGGTCCTCACCAATCGCATCCATGTCCATGAGGGAGGTGACTGTCATTGCCTATACTCCCAGCTGCCAGGGCATTGGTGGGGCTCCACCCAAATCTGCCTCTGGCAGTTTCCCAGGGCTAAGGGGATAGCGAATGGTGGATGTTCTTTATCTGGAGAGATGGCACCTGGGGAAAGTTAAGAGTACAGATGGTAGTGCCAGACAAAATCCCACTTTGTCTCTTACTTGTTCTTTAACCCCTCTATGCCTCTGTTTCTACATCTGTAAAATGAGGACAGTAGTAGTACCCATCTCTTGGGCCTATGGCAAGGGTCGCGTGCATTGATATACATAAGGTACAGCCAGGTACTATAGTAGTCTCCTGTTATCTGTGGTTTAACTTTTTATGGTTTAGGTTACTTGTGGTCAATGGCGATCCAAAAATAGGTGAGTACAGCACAATAAGATATTTTGAGAGTTATCACATTCACATACATCTTATTACAGTATATTATTATAGCTGTTCTATCTTATTATTAGTTGTTAATCTCTTATTGTGTCTAATTTATGATCTAAACCTTATCATACGTATGTATATAGGAAAAAACATAGCATTTATAGGGTTCATTACTATCCATTGGGGTCCACTGGGGGTCTTGGAATGCATCCCCCAATGACTAGGTGGAGTACCATACTTGGCCCTCAGTGCAAAGTGCCAGACTTTGGCCTCAGGCCTAGTTCACAGTGTGCCCAGCTGTATAATGTAGCCCATCCTTCTGTTAGCCTCAGTATTTCATTTATAAAATGCAACCATAACAGCACCTGCCTCTCAGGGCCTGGGGCAGATGGGCAGAGATGATGCTTGTGGGACTAATATCCATTACCTGCCTGTGACATTTCAGGAACTCTCCTGGGGGTCAAGTGGTACCTTGAAGGCACTTGGTGGAGATTTCTGGGGCCCAAACTTTTCTGCCAAGGTGGTATTGTCCACTCTCTGTCCTCTGCTTAATGCCACATTAAGTAGAGGAAGCCAAAAAGGCCAGGTACACGTGTTCTCTCTGCCTCTGCTCTCCTCTGGGAAAATTTTATTTTCTCTGGTACATGAATTTAAAAGACATGGTCTAGCTGATGGTCTGAATTAATTTGTTATGTCCAGAAACAGATTAAAGCATAAGTTCCCCTCCCATCACTACTTTCTTTAAAAAAATGGTTGCTGTTTTATCAAGGGGCTGTTTTGCAAAGACTTGACTTAATGTGAAGTCAAGGGCTTTTCCAGGTATTTGCTTCCACCAAGGGCGCTGAATCTGGAGCTAGTGACGCACAGAAGCAGGAGCAGACAGGCTGTTGGAACCGGCTATTTCTGGGGAACGATCTTGGCTGTGGTTCTGCTTCTTCACTTTTCCCTGCTTGTTTTATGAGCATGGTTCTTCAGTATGCTCTTTAATTCTGTGGGCCATTTGAAAGCTTTCTCCTAAGTCCTTCTCCTGGTCTCCCTTTCCTCCTCTGCCTTCCCCTCTTCCTTGTCTTCCTTGTGGTTGTTACCTTCCCCCTCCTCCTCCTCCTCCTCCCCCACCTTCTCTTCCTCCTTCCTCTTCTCTTTCTTCTTATTTGTTTAATTTATCCAGAATTGGTTTCTGTTACTTACAACTAAGACCCATGGCTAGTCCATTCGGGGATGTACTCATTGCTAGAGCTAATCTTAGGTACTAATTCATACTAAAATGTTAGCAGTTGATAGAGCCAGGAGGTCTTTACAGTTTACTAAATATAACTTTCTTATTATAAGGAAATGGGGAAACAGAAGTCCTAGGAAGTGAAGGATTACACATAATTAATATCTGGGCTGTAGCTTGAATGCCATCCAAGGATCCCCTGAACAGAAATTCTCCTGGAGACATTTTTGGAGGTCTTCCACTCCTCTTCCTAAAGAAACAACTGATGATACATTGCACCAAGAACTCTCCATGGCTGGGTTTAAGTTAGTGATGGACATTTCTAACACAGGAGTTGACCATGGGAGGTCTGGTGGTATTGAGGCTTTGTCTCCTAGTTCCCACCTGTTGGGCAGTGGCTGCACAGAGGGTAGCCTTGAATGCTGATGCCTCCCTTCCCCTGGATGGGACTGCTGACGACCCTTAGAAACTCGAGGAACTCTAATAATTTGGAGCACATTACTGCTGCCTCTGATTTCATCCAGCCGTGTTTTTCATGGGTGGTCAATGTCCCCGCCAGCCCTGTGCTCCTATCCTCCCTCTGCCACTGCTTTTCATGTGACCTTGTCTAAGTCACTCACTTCTTAGTGCCTTACCTTCCTCCCCAATTAAATGAGACCTCTGGGCTCTCAGGGTAACCTGTTACTCTTCTCTGCATATTTTTGAGGCCAAAATATGGACTAGAACAATGATAAATTGTAACAAAAATTTCACAAATGGGCGATTTAAGGAATTTCTCATAAAAATATCAAAGGTTAGAAAATAAACTCCAGAGAAAGGGGGAAATTGAGAATGTTTCAGAGAAGGAAATGAGACAGTGAGGGTGAGCAGAGAGTGTGGTCTCCTCACTTTGTAGAGCTGTCGCAGGCCAGAAAAATTGGCCACGAACTGTGTATGTTTCTGGGGGCTGGGATAAGGTGGGTACTCGGCAAGCAGATGCCAGTCCTGCACAGGGAAGAGCTCAGCAATACGAGCTGCTCCACTGTGGAGCTAATCCCTTCAGGTAGTGAGGTTCCCATCAACAGAGGTGGGCAAGCAGGGAGTGGTGCCTCCTGGGAGGCTAGAAAGAGACTGAACAAGATATCTCCATACTCCTTTTGTTAGACTCTAGAACCCTTTCAGTCATTGAGAGTGTTTTGGGTTTGCCAAGTGGAATGAAACCACCTGGAACTGCTTGGCCAATAACTGCCAGGCAAAAGGCCACCCACTGTGCCAAGCTAGGAATAACGACCATGAGGGAGCCGTGGCAGACCACAACTTTGGCAAGACCATATTATTCCATCACAACTGACAGGCATTGCTAGGGTAGAAGAACCTTGGTGGCTGTTCAAAAGAAACTAGACCACTGGGATTTGTGGCAGTGCAGAGGGGTGGTCCTGGGAATAGTTGGGTCCCTGTCACCCATTGGTGGGGCCTGACCAAGTGGATGAGATGTGTGTGCTGAGAATGGCTCCTGCCTGACCATCACTGATCAGTCAGCAAGTATTTATTGAGCAACTATGATGTGCTGGGCACTGGGCCAGGAGCTGAGGTTGGCACAGTGAACAGAGTCTGGCAGGAAGGCACATAAATGCAATAATAACAGGTAACCCTTACACAGTGCTCACTTTCTGCCAGCCATACTTAAATGCTTGTATTAGTCAGGCTAGGACAGATAGGCTGCAGAAACAAACGTCCCCCCCACCCCCAAGTTAAAACCACAAAGTCTTCCTTCTGGTTTGTGGCATATATCACACCAGTCAGCAGCGAAGCTGGGCATGCCCCACTCTGTCAGAGACCAGACTGAGGCCCTGGCAGGACAAGGGAACATGGCAGGTGTCTGTTAAACTCCCTCTTGAAGTGGCACGATGACTTGGCACACATTTCACTGGCCAAAGCAATTCACATGACCACCACTTGACTTTAAAGGCTGAGGGAAGAGGACTGGTCCTCACATATTCGCAAAGAAGGGGAGAACCAGGACGCTCAAGAGCCCCAGGACTACTGCAGAGCTTTGTGTCCATTATGGATTTAAACCTCAGCAGAGTTAAACCTACTGGGGTAGGTAATTTTATTATCCCCATTTTATGGATGAGGAAACTGGGGTGTAGGGAGTTGAGGGACTGTCCCAAGGATACAGAGCTGGTAAAAGCAGAGTGGGGCTGTGCACCAGGTAGGCCATGCCCTTACCTGTCATGCCTCACTGCCACACTCAGAAGTGGTAGAGAAATATGATTGCAATGGGCAAGGGGAGGGCAAAGGAAGGGCGAGCTTCTCACAGAGGACTACTGCCCGGTACGGAGGTGGGGGCCAAGAATGACGTTTGAAGACGTGACCTTTGTCCAGAGCCAGGAGTGATAAGGGTGTGTGCTGCCTGGGTGAGGGGGAAAGAAGGGGCCTCCCAGACTGAGGGAAGAGCAGCTGTGCTGGCCCAGGGAGCACGCCATGCTGCCTCCCTCTCGTTCTGAAGAGTCAAGACTCCAGGGTGAGGTGCCGAGTCAGTAAGGAACAGGGAGCCATTGTCAGGAGGTCATTTGAAGTGACTTATAGGAGCTGGAGGTGAGGGCTGGGAGAGCACAAAGATGGCCCCAGCCTGGGGACATCAGGGAGGGCTTCCTGGAGGAGGTGGCATCTCAGCCAGATGAAGGGATAGGGGAGTATAAGCACATTCTTGGCAGAGGGAACAACATGAACAAAAGCCAGGAGGAAGGAGGGGTGTGGAGGGTCCAGGGGAGTGCGGCTGGCCCACCTAGCTGGGGCTGAGTGTGGGAGGCAAGGCCTGGTCTGCGAGGCAAGAGACTCGCAGTGGGTGGGGTGTGTCTCTGCTTCTTTTCATTCTGAATGCTCAACTGTGATCTCACAGGAAGAATTAGGACTGTCCTCTCTGAGATGTTGACTGAGAACCTGCTCTGTGCCTAGCCTTGGGCTGGGGCTCTCCCACCCTGTCTCCTGTGCGGAATCCTGTCCATTTGGGCTGCCTGCAGTGGGCAGTCTCTTATCCAACTTCTTTGTGGAGCTGCTGCCCGGACTTTACAGATGTCTGGCCATGTCTGCCTTTGGGCAACCAGGAGTGCCATGCTGTCCTTCCTGCTGTCTGTCTGCAAAGGCCACCAGACCTTTTCTTGGCAGGCAAGCTAGGATCACACCCAACATTTCATCATGGAGCAAAGCCTGGGTCCTCAAGAGGGCAGCGTGTCCACACCCTGTCTCTGGCTGGGCCAGCCTGTGCCTTGAGCTGCGCACATGCCTGCCTCCAGGCCCAGGCCTTGGACAGTCCTCTTCCTGGCATAGCCTTAGCTTCACCCTGTGAGTGTGAGGCAACACGTCTACCAGGAGAAGGAGACTAACCACCTCAGTAAAAGTCAACTCAGTTTAACGGTACACCTCACCTGTTCTCTGGCCCTGCCTATGTACTCACAACTGTTTAGCGGCCACCTTCACCCCTGTGTCCCCCCTGAAGCTTACTCACATCATGTGTCCAGAGAAAACTCAATCTTCATGAGAGTGTACTGGTCACCCAGGTGGGAAAACTCAGAGGCACTCAACCCATTTTTCCCTCCGGCACTCAGTCACCAAATCCTGTGCATTCAGCCTTCAAAGCAGTCTTGAACTCATTCCTCCATCTCCAACCCCTCTGCTCCACCTGGGTGCAGGCTGTCAGCATCTCTCTTACGGAGTCTGCCTCTTAACTGGTTTCCATGTGTCCCATCAGAGCCAGGGAGGCCCTTCTAACATGGAGATTTAATCGTGACATCATTATAATCATCTCCTGCTTGAAATTCTTCAGTGCTTCCCCACTGACCTGAGGATAAAGTCCAAACTCATCAGCTTGGCATGTGGGGCTCTGTATCAACTCCCAGACTGCCCCATACTCCTACCCCAAATTGGCCAGCCTCCTCATTCTCCTCAGTAAGCCACTTTTCTCCTTCTGGACTTGACTCCAGCCTATTCTCATCCAGGAAGCCTTCTCAGATCACCCACATTCAGAGATTTCTCCCATTTCTTCCAGCTTTCATGTATTTCAAATGGATTTAGTGATTCACACCTCCCTCCCTCTGTCCTCATCCTTCTTCAACAGATATTTTTGACCAGCTAGACAGTAAAGGCTGGTGACTGACTGCCTGAATAAGTGTTTCTGATTCTTTATGGGGCAGGAATCCAGGAGAGCTTCCCAGAGGAGGTAAAGACTGAACCAAGTCTTAAAAAGGGGTCAACCTTTTCTAGGACAGAAGAGTTTCAGGTAGAAGGATCAGCATATCCAAGCCGGAAAGTGCAGGAAACGTTGCACTTTCAGAAGTGTGTGTACATGTGCAGAGTGTGAGGGGGCAGGTGGCTTACACCTGGAGGTGGGGTGATTAAGCTAGGGCCAGAACACGGAGACTTTTCCAGGCCTTAGTCTTGACTACAGAGTGGAATGTTTTAAGCAGGGACATCACCTAAGCTTGGCTGGGCTTCAGAAAGGTGACTGTAGCTGCAGTGTGCAGAGTCGGCTGCTGTAGTAATTCATGTGAGTGGACACAATCTCTCAGGTGAGAAAGATTTAGGAGGCATACCTGGCAAGTCTCAGGTGACTGATAGGATGTGGGGGCAAGTGGGAGGAGGGAGAAGGAAGACACTGTTGTAGAAACCCCAGGCCCTTGGTCTCTAACCATAGTCCACATGGGGCTTCCACTGAGTGCCTGGACACTGTCCCTGGGGCTTTCAGTTTGCAGCCCTTGATGTCACTTACACTAAACAGACCCCATTATCTTGTCTGGCCCTGGAGGCTTCCCCGAGGGCCTTGCATCCCAGAGTCTGGGCTCTCAGCATACACGACCTTGTCTGCTCCTAGAGATGTTGGGGTTGAGGTGGCAGGGGCCAATGTCTTGATGACCAGGGGAACCAAGATACGAGGAAGGCTGAGCTCTACTGAGGGATTAGAGGGTAGGGAGTGGATGGGTGTCAGATAAGACAAGATCCATTGAGCTATTACCATGTGCCAATCACTGTGCTCATTGCTGGGAGAGTCAACTCAACACACACCTCTGCCCTTGGAGAGCATCCAGCTCTGATAAGTAAACTATACTAAGGGTCTTTGCCTTTGAGCCTCCCTGAGTTGGTAAAGGAGGCCAGAAGATGAATGAGAGGGCACAGGGAAGTTGGGGGTAGCCATGGCTTTGGCCTTGCCCAGGACGCTCTTCAAGGCTGCAGACTCTGTGGCTGACTTCTGGCTGCCAGGGGGTTGTAGTCATCAGCTCCAGGGGCATGTCTTTCTTGCTTGCCCTATCAGAGCCTTCCTTCCCCTCACTCAGCCTAGGGGCTCCCTAGGCTGGTCACTCCTGGTCCACACCGCCACTGGGATCTTCACCCGTTTCTCCCATTCATATATTCATTCATTTATTCATTCAACAAATTCTGATTATCTTTCCCTCTGGCCACTTCAGCAGGCAGCAGGAGGTGGGTACCAAAATGTTCAAGCCCCTGTTTTCATTGAACTCGTGGTATAAGAAAGAACAGATGATAAATCGCTAGTTCTAATAGTGTGGCCAAAGCTCAGAGGTGGGCCTGCACCAGAGTGGAGAATTCAGAGCCAGTTTCTCAGGGATATTTGAGCTGAGACCCAAGGATGGACCAATGTCACCTAAGTGAAGTGCCAAAGATAAGTGTTTCAGGAAGGGAACAGCTTCTAAAGAGGCACAGGGTACAGTGCACATGGACGAGGGCAGTACATCTCTTTCTGAGCACATGAGAAGGGTGTCCTCCCTGGCCTTTTTGTGGTTGGATGGTTGTACAGGACTGGTTCTGGCCAATGAATTCTGAGCAGAAGTGGTGTGTGCCATTTCCAGGCTCAAGCATTTAATTTCCAATGGGAAACCTCCCAAGGCAGCCTTTTCTTCCAACACAATGACCACTGACTTTCAAGGTGGCATTTGCATCAATAGCCCAGACTCCTGAGTGACCATGACCAGGAGAGTCCCCCATCAGCCCTCAATGGCCATGGAGTGTGAGTGAGAAACATCACTGTTCTAAGCTTCTGGGAGTTCTGAGAAGTCAGTTCCACATGTAACCTCCCCCATCTGGATGAATGCAGTGACAAGGTGGGGAGTATTTCCTGTAAATACTTAATGAAAGGGTTTTGAGCAGAGAAAGACCATGTAAGGCTTGAGTTTTAGAAGGATGGCCTTGGCTGCTGGGTGGACTGTGATAGGGGTGGGGGTGGGGGTCTGGAGATCAGTCTGGAACATGCTACGGTGACCCAGGCATGGCATGGTGAGACTTGAAATGGGGCATGATAGTGAGGATGGAGAGATGAGAAGGGAATTGAGGAGTCTGTGGAAGGACAGAGAGGACTTCAGGTCTTGGGAACTGGATGTGGGAGGAGAGGGCGAGAGAGCTGTTAGGGACACCCCCTGACTTTGGAGTGGGTCACCTGGTGGATGGAGGAGCCTGCCCTGAGATAGGGGACACTGAGGAAGAACCACCTGAGCAGGGTGGAGAGCTCTGGGTCAGATGTGTTGGATCTCAGAGCATGTGAGATGTCAAGGAGAGAGTGTTTATCAGGTAGTTGTGTACATGAGTCTCCACTCAGGAGAGAGACAAGCTATTGGGAGGGCTGGGGGGACAAAGCATAGGGTGGGAGCCTAGGCCAGCTCCAAGGACACTGACTCCCCAGGAAGTACCACCCCTGATTCCTCCCAGTATCTAGGGCAGGACAGAGACTCCCACCCAGGAGTTCTCCTTGTCCAGGGCCTCCCTGCTCCCCTGAGGACATCCACAGTCCCCAGAGGCTTAGGGGCCTGTATTGGTTGCACTGGTCCCACTATTTCCTCTTCAGCAGGTCAGAACACCCAAGGCTGGAGGCAGGCTCAGCATTCAGCCTTTTCCATACTCATGAAGGAGGCAGGGAGCTTCTCCCGCTCTCCGCTGCTGAGGATCTAGGTTTGCAGACCTCTCCACAGTGGGATGGTCAGATCCTCAGGTCCTAATAGTCTAAGGTCCCATGACCCACCATAGACTCCAGCAGTTGAACAGTTTCAGCCTTGCTCATGCTGGCTCCATTGCGAGCTTCTATGCCTCATGTATGTGAGTGAGCTCATCTCTCAGCAGGTTCCCCATGTGTGGCAAATGCCACATTTGCTGACTCACTCTCCAAAATGCCAGGAGTCCTCTGGAGAAGGTGGGTGATTAGAAAGTCAGGCCTCACGTGGGGCCTTGGCTGCCTGACCTTCAGCCTTTTCCAAGCCTCTGAATCTGGAAGGCACCAAGAAAGGAAAGGATCTTTGCAAATAACTGTTTCGTAGCAGTTTCTTCTCTAGAGCAGCCAAAGGCTAGGAGGAGAGCCTAGAATTTGACCTGAGGCTGTTTTCCTGGGAGGAGGTGGCCGGAGCTTCCGAGGGAGAGGGCAGTGGCGTGGGCCGGGATGCTGGCCCTGGGCCCCTGCTGTCCTCCAAGTCTCCATCTGGTGCTCGGGCTGTATTAATGATTTAAGGAACAATTATTGTAAGGCCGAGTTTCTTTTTATAAACGCCAGTGTTCCATCCTGCAATGAGTTCCAGATGGTGGGAGCTCTCGGTGAGGGAGCTGGCCCCTCCAAGGATGGCCTTCCCCCTCTAGAGTGACAGCGGTGCAGGGAAGAGCCAGCGTCTCCTCGACACGTTGGCCTTTACAAGTTACCCGACCCCTTTCCAGTTTGTTTAAAACCTTTTTCTTTTTCCATGCAGATGTTCCTCTGGGTGAGCAATCTTTATAGTTTTGAAAAGATTATATCAGTTTTCCATGATATTGTGTTACTGTGTTTCTTGGGCTCCCCCCACTTTAATAGCACCAGAAAGGCCAAGTCCTTCATCAGACATTACTAATGGAATGCGGAGAGGGAGGCTGCAAAGCCGAGAGCACTAAGCCCCGGGCTCAGGGTAATGCACAAGGAAAACAGACTTCCAAGGGACTCCTTCCAGAGGCGGCTGTTATGGTCAGAAAGCTGAGAAATCTGCTTGGGCCGTGCATTTTTCGATGATTATCAAAGGTGTTAAAATAGAGACAGAGGCACATGTTTGGCTCGAGGGTGGGAGAGGCCGCCACACGGTTTTGCAAGCTTCAGCTGTCTTGAATCAAAACTATCACTTTGATACTGGAAAATTATTATGAAAATGTTAGTTTTGGGCCTTGGAGCACTAAGCAAAGATTGCTTGGAAGGCTGGGAGCTCTTCATTTAGCATTTGTGTCAGGTCCAAAAATAACCTCTCCCAACTGTTGGATTTCACCTTTATCCAGGCTTAGATGCGGCTCCATCCTGCCCCGCAGCTCCCCAAGTAAGGGACCCACAGAAACAGGAGGGGGCTGGAGGCCACCTAGTCTTTAAGCTCAGCAAAGATGGGGGGTTGGGGCGCTCAGGGTAAGCTTCCCGCGAAGCTCCAGGCATAGGGAGAGAAAAGCAATCTGTACAGTGAGAGAAGGCAGCAAAGGGAAATGGACATTTTCTAAGGGTCTATTCTATTTATTCCATAGCAGGAACCAGCTTTCCTGTTCCATAGGTGAGGTTTAGAGTGGCCGTGCCACACCCAGGACACCTGGTGAAAGAGATGAGGGTCAACCTGCACTTATCAACTATGTTGGCCAAGAGAAGGAGAAGACAGAGTGGAAGGGGAGACTAGGAGCCAGTGAGCCTGGGGTGCAGGGGTGGAGACTCGGGATCATCTGCGTTGCAGTACAAGGGGGTAGGGCTGGGTCAGCCCTGACCCTGGAGACGGCCGGTTGAGGAGGACTTTATTCTGTTAGACTCTGGAGGATTTAAACAACCACTGTTCAAATTCCAAATTAATTTTTTTCATGGTCTAAGTCCCTTTTCTGGGCTCTCTTCCCAGAAAGGAAAGGGAAGAGATCTAGACATCTACTGACCTCCTCCCATGTGCCAGGGAAGACACAGGCCCTGCCCTCACGAGGCTCCCAGCCCACCAGGAGAGGGAGAGAAGGATAGGGCTGCAGGAGCTCAGAGGAGAACCTCTTCCTGGAGATCGGAGATCGGCAGAGGCTTCCAGGAAGAGAACTGGGTGTCTGCACTGAGCTCCGGAAGACTGGGAAGAGATGGCTGAACTGAGCCTCCGAGGCTGGGAGCAGCATTCAGGCAGAGGGAATGGTGAGCAGGCCAGTGTTCCTGCAGCTCCAAAGGGGCCAGCAAGAGCAGCCCTGAGGGTAACATAGTTGTGGAAATTGCTGAGTCTGGGTTTTGCCAACAGACACATCAGTGAAACAAGGGGATCACTGCCCCTGCAAACACCAAGCTACTCAGACTACACTGAGGTGGGTTCTGTGGCCCTTGCTGGGAAGGACATTCAGGGGAGGTGGGGAGGTACTGGGAGCTCTGTCCTGACAATGATGATGTCAGGAGTTGGGCAGGAGTTGCTCAGACAGAAAGGTGGGCTGCTGCCCCTGAATTGTGACAGGTATATTCTAGGACAGAGCAAGTAGATGTATAGTGGGGATGTGGCCCCAGCAAGGGCTGAGGCCAGTGAGGACAGTCATCATGGTAGCCATCAGTCTGTCTGCCCAGTGGTCAGTGGTCAGTGTGGTATTCTCAGATGTGCCACGCTTTTCATTCCAATTCACTCCCAGACCTTCTCTTCCTGGGACAAATTTTGGCATCTGTGCTCCTTTATTGCGACTTCTGCCTCTAAAATCTCCCTCCCCCACCCGAACATCTCATCTTCATCTTCGAGACTATCCATTTTGCAGGGTGGGTTCTCATAGAGCATTCATTCTTAGGAATAATCGGAGCTAGTTTGGGAGCAGAGGACAGGTTAGTGGAGCCAAGTCCCACTAATTTTCTGCATACTGCATGGTAAGCTCACTCACCTCCCTGCACCTGGGATTCCTTAACTGGACCAGGGAATTGAAGATCCCTGTTCTATCAGCCTCCTTCCCCAAGGGCCGGAAGGACCAAATGAGGTCAAGGATGGTGGTAAACATATTATACTTGTGTGTGTGTTTTAGGGTTCAGTTCCAGTTGATTTTATTTCCTTCTCAAAAAAAGTTATTTACAGAAGGTATATATCAACAATCTGACAGGCAGTGAACTTGACATGATTAGCTGGCATGACTTTTTTGTTATTCTCCCAAATATTGTTTTTGTGGCCTTGAATTTTAAGACAAATATTCTACATGACATTTACAGCAAAACGGTATCTTGTAGCTTTAGCTTGTAAACCACATCTTTTTTGCACTTTCTTAATAAATACACTATAATTGTTAAAGAGGCAGCCCTAGGCTGGAAATGACTTGCTTACATCCTGATCCTGGCCCTTACTGGCCATGTGACTTCGGGTCAATCCCTTCATCTCTGGAGCCTCAGATCCTGGAAATTCTTACAGCCAGAGATGAGGAAGTTTTACCCATGATCTCAGCTCCCTATTGGAGAGATCTTTTAAAGCTGTAAATACAGAATCATGTGGCACCTCTGCTAGACATAGGCGAGGCTTCCCCTTGCCTCCCCCAGGGTGCCCTGCCCGGTCCATTCTCTATTTCTCCAGCCTTCTCTCATGCCACTTCTTCTTTGCTTTTTGCTGGCTGTCTACAAGGAGTACATGAGTGGAGCACTGCCCTGCCTCGGGGCCTCGGTACATGCTTCTCTAGTGCATGCAGCCTCTGCCTCAAACCCCTCCTGTGGCTTACTCCTGCTCAGAATCCAGGCCTAGCTTAGACAGCGTTTCTGCAGAGAGACCTCCTTCACCCCTGCTGCCTGTTTGCACATGGCCCTAGCATATCATTTTCAAAGCATTAAACTATTTGTAAAGGTATATTTATTAGTGCATAGGCTTGTTTTGCTTGTCTATCATGTCTGTTTTGTTCATGGTCTTATTCCCAGCACCTAGTCCAATGCTTGGCCCATGATAAATGCACAGTATTTGTCTGACTGACAGAATTAACTATCCAGTAAACTAGGAGGTCATTATTAATGTGTCCTTGTTGCTAATAGGCAAACTGAGGCTCAGAGAGGAGCGGTAGGTGCCTGACTTCTCACAGCTAGAGAGGTGTTCAGGCATTAATAAATCTTGAGGACTTGTTCTCAAGAGGAAGGGGGAAATAATGGAGGTGGGGGACTGTTCTCAGACAATCTATGGCCCTATCTTACGGCCCCCCAGCGTCTCCACACTGGGCAGTGGGGGCTGAACTTGGTGGGCAGCCTGCAGCTCTCCCATGTTCCGCTGCCTACAGGTGCAACCCACATGAGCAGGTGAAAATGCAGAGGTGCTGACAGCTCTCAAGCCTGCACGCCTGGGGGCATCTGGTTCAGATTTGGTCAGAGTTTTTACTAGTTGTTTTAGAGACACTTAAGCTTGCACATTACACCTTGAGCCCACCACACCGCTCCTCCAGGGCCTCATCCAGCCACCCAGGGGCAGGGAAAGGGCGTCCCACGACCAGCCGTAGGGAAAATAAGAGGTCCTTGCTAAGGCTGCATTGGGGACCAGGCAATCAGCAATCACTCCTGGCCACTCACAGTGCTGTCGACTGTGCCACCAAGAGATGTGGGAGGGACACACAGAGTCCGGTCTCTGAGCCTGTGAGACTTCTGCCATTTTATCCCAGTGTCCATTCCAGCGTCCTCTCTCTCCCAGTGCCCTGATGTGCCCTGGACACATTGACATATTCATCTTCTGTCAATGCCCCCTATGTTATGGCCTCTGTGCCTTTCCTTTTGTGCTTGACCCTGCCAGGACTGACCTTATTGATGTGCAACAAAACATCACAAACTGTCTTCTATCAGTCTGGCCTTCTGCAGAGGGCAGAACCAGGACAAGGCAGGGAGGCTGATTCCAGCTCATCAGCTAACTCTGCCCAGCAGAGCCACACAACATCAGGGTGACCTGCCCAGCTTTGTCCAGGGCCTAGGAAATTTTTCCATTGGCAGGAAAGGGGGCCTGCCTCCAGCTGTGGCCTTTCCTCGCCCTATTGGAGGCCTCTGCCCTTGATCTTAATTTCAGATCCGCTTCATGCCTCACCAGCCCACCTGCCACTTGCCCCTGTTCTCACTCTTTAGGCCAATTTCCTCTCCCTGGCTTGTGTTCTTGTTGTGTCCCCTCACATGCCAACATTGAACTGGAAACATCTTTCCTCTACTGAACTTAAAGTTTGCCTGCCCTGCAGGGTGTCCTGGCCTGGTTGAATAGAACATGAGGTATGGAGACCTCCAAGGTTCTGTGACTTTAGATTTTATTTTTATTTTTTTATTTTTTGCAGTTTTTGGCTGGGGCTGGGTTTGAACCCACCACCTCCAGTATATGGGGCTGGCGCCCTACTCCTTGAGCCACAGGTGCCGCCCAACTCTAGATTTTATTTACCTAACCTTGCGAGTCTATTGTTTGATATTGTCCAGGATTTCAAGATGCTAAGAATTCATGAAACTGTGGTTTATAGAATTTATAGAACTCTCTGATTCTAGACTGTCCTGTATTTGCAAGACTCCAGCACCCAACCTAGAGCCTGATGCCTTGTATGCGTTCAATAAATGTTTGCTTATGTGAAGCTTTGATCTCATTTCTCTGAAAGTCTGTGTATTTCCGAATTCCAGGACTCCCTGAGTCTGTGGTTGGTTGCTTGATTCAGTGTCAACAGAGACCAAGCTTTCCACTTTCCAATTGATCACTGGGAAGACAGCTTAGCAGAGATTGCAATAAGCTGGTGTTTGAGATGGGGTGGGGGTGAGGGAAGCATGTCGCAGGGCGCAGTTTCCCCTCCAGCTCAGTTCCTCTGTTTAGATGTGGGTGGTTGGATGGAGTCTTGGGGTCATCTTTCCCTGGGGCAGGCTTGTATACTTCAGAGGATGCGGGTGGCGGGAGTTGGCGTTGATGGCCCAGCAACACACATGCCCATCCACTACAGCCTGTCTTAACTTAAGTGGGAAGGGGGCCAACGAGCTGCAGGCTGGAGCGAGCACAGACCTTGGGACAGTCTCTAGGTAGTCCCTGAGCCCTGTGAGAGCTCTTGTAGAAGGGTATGGGCACCTTCAGGGCCTTCAGCCCCCTCACAGGAAGGAATCACCCAGGAAGCATTTGAGAACAAAGGGACTTTCTGTGCTTTCCCAGGAAAAAACACAAGTGACTTCCAGGCTGTTCTTTTGTTCTTATGCATCAAAGGTGAGCCTGCCCCAGATAGATCAAATTTCCTCTTAGGTACAAGGTGCATTTGGTTTGAGGCTGAGGGTGTAGAGTAGTGGGGAGGACCCTTCTCTGGGGAAGACTCCCCTGGAGCAAGAGTTGCGGGTCAGCATCCTGAGAACATAGAGGGAGCCTGCCTGGTACTCATGGCAGAAACCATTGAGAGGAAGAGTCTAGCTTGAAAATCTAATCTCCCGTACGTATAGAGCAGTGGTTGAGAACCTAATGCTGTGACCCTTTAATACAGTTCCTGTGGGTCATGACCCACAGGTTGAGAACCGCTGGTATAGAGAGTATACAAGAGGCTGCAGTAGCTTTTGAAGGAAAGTTGGTCGCATGAGGAAGTCTGTGATCAAATTCAGGATGCCAGAGTGAAAAGGAGATGAGTAAGGGCAACACTCCTTGTTGTACATGTGGGGAAACTGAGGCCCCAAAGAGGAAAGGGCTCAAATGTGAGGTGATTGCAAAGCTGAGAAAAGATGCCCGAAATTGTTTCAGACCACTTTTAGCTTTTTTAATTTTTGATTTTTAATTTTTTTTAGAGACAGAGTCTCACTTTGTCGCCCTCGGTAGAGTGCTGTGGCGTCACAGCTCACAACAACCTCCAGCTCTTAGACTAGGGCAATTCTCTTGCTTCAGCCTCCCGTGTTGCTGGGACTACAGGCACCTGCCACAATGCCCGGTTATTAGCTTTTTTTATTATTAGTAGCACATTTTTTGACTCTCCCGGCCCCTGGAATAGAGTGATTGAAAGTAGCAAACCTTTAGCAAAAGAGGGACTTGAGTTCAAGGACCAGCTAGATAGACAGATGGGCTTGGGCAAGTTAATCATTCCAAGCTTTGGTTTCTCATGTGTAAAGTGGTAAAGATAAGACCACCACAGAAGGTTCCATGTTCCCCACTTCTCAAACTCTTTGTGGCAGAAGACTTTTTAAATGTTCAATCTTTTGCTGACCAGTAATGTTTTTGTGAAATGCAGTCAACGTTATCACAGCAATGGCAATTCTCTATAAATATTCCTCATCACCTTCTGAATTCTTCACAAACTGGTAACCAAACAGTCAGGAACCAGCTGGCCCAGGCCCACGGTGCACACTTGGAGAGACTGACCTAGGCTGTGTGTACTCATGTATTTCTTGAGTAAGTTCA
Source organism: Loris lydekkerianus (assembly GCA_963574355.1). Taxonomy (NCBI): domain Eukaryota; kingdom Metazoa; phylum Chordata; class Mammalia; order Primates; family Lorisidae; genus Loris; species Loris lydekkerianus. The sequence continues at coordinate 42,667 of CAUYPK010162033.1, forward strand.
AGGAAGAGGAATGAATCAGCATGAATCACAATATTGTTGTGCATTAAGCACCTGCTCAGGGCCTGGTGGGCTACACACATTCCGCCTGCTTGGGTGGCAGGGTGACCTCATTCTCCAGGCTTCTCTCTGCTTCCATGTTCCATCCCCCGAGGGAAATGTTCTGGATGATGGTCATGTTCTGTTCTTTGCTCTGAACTTGGCTCTGCGAGGGTTATTCAGGTGGAGAAAATGGATATTTCCTATTGCTGCTTGAGAAAATATCTTCTTGTGACCCTGGTGAGAAGCTCTGGTCCCTATGCGCACAGATGGCTCCGGCCAGGCCCCTCCCCCACTTCCTCCAGCGAGGGAACCCCACCTTCAAGGGGACTCCCAGGTGCCTGACCCTCGGGCATAAGGCTAAATCTATGTCTTGGTCTGCCATTCTGATTGTACATTGGAAGGGAGATTTATGGCAGCAATCTGAGGGAAGGGAGAGTTTATCTCCTAAATGAAAACTTTGGGAGGCCTCTGCTTAAGACCCAGACCTCACAAGGTTCTCATTAAAGGCCTATTAGTCAAACTAATTCCCAACATGACATTGGTCTACTTTAGACAAACATCTCTTGACTTCCAAACGGGCTCTTGGGAGCCAGGACTAGATTGCCTGACATCTATTGATACCTAATTGGGGAAATGTCTGATGCTGGGGGGCTGAGTGCTGGAAAATCAGGAGGGTTGGTTTTCCCTGCTTGGCAGGTATTCAGCTCATAAACCCTAGGGTACCCTTTCTCTGCAAGGTGATCGATGCCATGGGTTTGTTGATTACAAGATCTAATAGAGCCCTTGCTGGTGTCTGCTGAGCCATCAGGCTGCTCATCTCTGTGTCTCCATGAGCAGACCAGGGCCTAGTGCTCAGCAGTTGCTCAAGAGTGGGCCAGAAAGAAGGGTCAGTGTCAGCAGCCTGGCCCACAGGCAAAGCAACATAGTCCCCGCCCTCAAGAGAGCAGCAGCCATGGAATGGGTGCACACATGAACAGGGATGTGACCAGGTGAGCATGGAGCTTCGAGAGCTTGTGAGGACATGAGAGTACCGAGATGTGCATCAAAGGCAGGGGCCACACTCGGCATCGTGCTTTCTCAAGCATCAAGCAGTGAGGTATTGTTCCAGTTGGGGAGATGAGCCACACTGAGCCATTTACAGTCCTTTACCACCCACCTCATTCCTCAGTAATAGGCACCTATTTGTGAGGCCTTAGCTCAGAGTCGGGGCTCAGTTATGACAAGGATTGGGACTCAGCCTATTAAAAGGATTAAGGTTCAGATCGCAACTGGGTCCAACTGGAGTTGGGCGTAGGGCTTAGGTCCAGGTCTTAGTTTGCCAGCCAAGATTAGGGCTGGGTCTCTAAGGGAGTGATCAGGATCAGGGTTCAGACAGTAGTCAGGGCACCATCTATTTTACCTTCTGAAAACTCTTGAAGGCAGGACCAGTCTCACATCTCTCTTCTCATAATCTTGCTTTACAGGGAGATCTCAGACAGTGTACTAAATTGAATTTTGCCGATTTAAATTGAGAATGATCACAGCCTTTGCAGGATTTTTCTGCAGCAAAGGAAACAAAGGGCATTTTCTGAGTGACCCATATGGAGAGCTGCCCCTCAGCCTTGGTAGGTAGTGAGTTTCTTATTACTGGAGGCATGCAAGCACTATGCTCACAGGCCTGCATCCAGCTGAGGGAACAGAGGATTCCTGCTTGGACAGGGGAGGAGCCACAGTTCAGAGGGTTGGATTGTGGCACCGGCTTCTGGATATCAACCAGCATGACAGTCTGCACAGAGAGCAGCTGCTTAAGTCCCAGCCGGGGGCCAGTCCCAAGCTTCAGATTGTTCCCCATGTCTTCAGCTCACTGAGGTCAGCCCCATCCATCAGCAATGCTGCCTGTCACCAGTGCTTCGACAGCCTCTGGTCACCAGGGTCTGCTGCTTGGTGAAAGCCCTTATTAAAATTAATCTCATTTTTACGACAGCACCATCTATCTTCTGTCCAGTGGGAACTTGAGGGTCACTATATTTTTGTTTACTTTCAGGCTACTTCCTTTGGCCATAAATTGCTTTCCTTCCCAGCTGAGTAGGGACCCTAGAGAACAACTCAATTCTGCTTTTTTTTTTTTTTTTTTTTTTTTTTGGTAAAGCCAGCCCTGCTTGGGCTGTCTCATTTCTCTGGCCTCTGCTGCCCCCTCCATCTGCTCTCCATCTAAGGAATCTGAAGATTTCAGCTTTTCCTTTCTCTAGGTGGCAGCCACCCACACACCATCCTCTTTTCCCCTCTGTTTCTGGTCTAGAGAGTCTGTTTTTTCCTGCAAGCTCAAGAGAGATGAACTGAGCATTTGTCCTGATCAGAGTTTTGTGCTAAGGGAACCAGGGAGAAAGGTCCTGCAGGAGAGCCCAGGAGGGTATGCAGTGGTGCTATTTCTTCTGCCTAAAGTGCTCTTTCTCCAACTACCCTCTTTCAGGGAACTCCTACTCATCCTTCAAAACCTAGCTTCAGTTATGCTTGCTCTGGGAAGCCTGGTCCTCTTCTAAGTCTGAGTTAGCTGTTATATCCTCTGGGTTTATACAGAAGACATCCTTTTATTATAGAATTCCCATATTATTTTGTAATTATCTCCTTATACATTGTTCCATGAAAGTGGAGAACATTTCTGATTTAGTTTCCAAGAGATCCATAACGAAGTAACACATATGAGGTCAGTTAAAACAACAGAAATTTATTCTTTCACAGTTTTGAAGACTCCACATCTGAGATCAAGGTGTTGGCAAGGCCCTGGTCTCTCTGAAGCTTCTGGTGGCCCCAGGCATTCCTTGGATTGTGGCAGCATCACTGTGCATCTGTGCTTCTTATAAAAACCCCAGTCAGACTGGATTGGGGCCCATCCTACTCCACTATAACCTCCTCCAAACATAAGTAATTATATCTTTAATGACTCTATTTGCAGATCAGGTCACATTTTGAGGTACTTGAAGTTAGAACTTTAAGTTATCTTTTTGGAGGACACAGTTCAGCCCATAACAATCTCTTATTCATCATTATATTCCCAACACCTAGCACAACTCTTGGCATGTAGTAGGTGCTCAGGAGATTATGTCAAATAAATGAACACATTCCTAAATGATCAAACCAATATGTAAAATACAAGTAGCAAAATATGTAAGCCCCAGTGAGAGAGACTCATGAGTGCTCCAGGCACCAGGAGAAAGAGGGGCTAATTCCACCAGCGAGCTCTCAGTGTGGCATTATTCTGAGGAATAAACAAAAGTTCAACTGATGGAAAACTTGAGCAAGGGCACAAAAAGTGCAAAGGCACAGACACAGTGACTTGATAGACACACTGCAGCTTGACTTTATTTTGCAGTCACACAGCTAGGAAGCGGCGGACCCATGTCACTTTGTCTTCTCCATCATTAGGTTTCTCTCTTGCATTGGAAACTGAGTGGTTCCTGAAAAAACCTGTGGCTCCTTTCTTGAGAAGATCTTACTTGCCTTAAATGGGCAGGTCTCTGATGCTTCTTTTTGAGACTGGCTTAGGCTCTTACTGTGAGTCTGAGGACTGGTGTTAATCTCCACCTTGTAAGCCGGTTTCTCAGACTGGCTTGTGGAAGCAGAGAGTACTTCTGTGGCTGGTCCTTCAGGTGACTATAGTGCAGTGATTTTCAACTGGTGTGCCATGAAAAGTTTTAAAGATCGTTAATTAAATTATTTTTGAAAGAAGCTCAAAGCACAGTATGTTCTTTTTTTTTTTATTTACTTTTTCTTTTTTGATCAATCTAATTTACGTGTGCCATGGAAATTTAACTATAGATTCAAGTGGGCTGGGAGATAAAAAAGATTGAAAACCACTGATTTAGTGGGTGGTTTTTCCGTGCCTGCCACATTCCGATGAATATATGCTTTCTTAAAAATGTCAGAGGAATTGTTGATGGGAGGCATTTTGGGAAAGCAGGTGAGTAGAAACTCTTTGTGGCCTATCCATACTTTATAGCAGTGTCTTTCAATCTTTTTAATCTCACAGCACACTTGAACCTGTGGTTCAACTACCATGGCACACTTAAATTATGTTGATCCAAAAAAAAAAGAAAGAAAGAAAAAGCAAAAAAAGAATATACTTACTGTGCTTTGAACTTCTTTCAAAAATCATTTAATTAGTGAGCTTTAAAATTGTTTGCAGCACACCTAAGATCAGTGGTTCTCAACCTTCGTAATGCCGTGGCCCTTTAATACGGTTCCTGTGGGTCGTGACCCACAGGTTGAGAACTGCTGCCTCTGATCCTCTGCACTAACCTCTTTCTCTGAATGACATCTAGCAAGTGATTAACTCCCCCAGTGAAGACAAAGGGCTGGGCCTCAGGCAACAGGTGGCCAAGAATGGGGGTTGGCAATGTGGACCCTAAAGACAGACTTGCTGGGTTCGAGTGTTGGCTTTGCCATTCATTCACCAAGGCTTGTGCCTCAGTTTCACCACCTGCAAGTGAAAATTCTATTGGCGCCCATCTCATCTCCCATTTTGGTGAGAATTAAATGAGTTAATAGATGTGAAGTGCTCAGAGCAGGCCTGTAGCAGATAGACCTGGTTGCTGCTGTTGTTATTGTACTGAAGAGAGCTTCATGTGTGGCCTGGAGAGAGCAGGAGGACTGAGTTTGTCATATGTTATCTAAGATAATGACAACTTTTGGCTGGAGACCTTTAGTAAGATCCAGTGTCACTGTCATCACATGCAAAGGCTGCCCTTACTCTGGAAGGGGTGATTGAGCAAGAGTGAGAGGAGAGGGTTTCAAGGCAGAGTCTTGGTTAACAAATGAGTATAATTTAATCTTTTAAAACTTGCTGTTATTTGAATATTAAAAAATGGCCCACAACTGAGGCTGGGGAAAAGTAGAGGATTCTGTGAGGGCAGCTTCTCCCACACCATCCCCCATGTGACATTAAGGATGCTTGAGTCCCCTTCCAAGCTCTTCATATCTGTCACCTTTCTCCAGCCAGACTGTCCTGGCCTTGTGTGCTCAGCATCCCTGACCTGGAGCCCTCAGGAGCTTCCAGTTGGACCAATTGGTGGTCGGTCCCCCCAACCTCTCCTCCCCATGTGGAACAGCTCTGCGGCTTTAGGGCTGGGCTAGGGGAGATAGACATCTCAGGCCCCCCAGGATTTGGCCCCAGCCTCTGTTTCCAAACCTCTTTCCCACCCCTCCCTGAAATATCCTCCGCTCTAGCCAAACTGGACAGCTTGTATGGGAAAAGAAAGGAAAAACCATTAAGCCCTAGATGCAAAACCACAGTTTAAAAAAAAAAAAAAAAAAATTCATGTCTCTATGAAGTTTGCGATTCCTTTTATATCATGTTTCCTGAATGACTTCCCAGCTTTCTCTTCACTTTATCTACTGAACCTCCACTCTCCTAACTTCCACCAGTTGTCCCAGCTCCATTCTCCTGGCCACTCCTCCTTCCCAGCCCTGCCAGAGAAGCGCATGTTACTTAGAGCTGCTGCAGCTCTTATTCTTCCGTCTCTTTTGACTGTGATCATTTTCTGCCTTGTATTGTACTTCTGTTTTGTGTAGCTCCTCTATCAAGCTCTGAAGTCCTTGAAGAAATGAGGCATTTGTCATTCCTTCTGTCACTCACTTATTCATTTATTCCCTTCAATGTCTAACATGCCTAGTCTTTTCCTATGCTGTGATGATAGCAAGACAAGATAGGTCCTGGCCTCTAAGGAGGTCCAATTGTTTTAATTATTTTATTTTTTTTATTTCAGATAAGTATGAGGGTACAAATGATTAGGTTACAATGTTTGGGCATTTGTTAGGTAGAGTCCCATGCTCAGGAGGCGTGCCTTAGACCCTTACCTTGTGCCCATTAAGTGGGAGTACATCGAGCCCCCCCTTCCCTTCTCTCCCCATCCACTCCTCTTTCTCCTCGACCCTTTGGAGATTTTAATGAATGCTTTCCCCAGTGAGGGTATGCACGCAAAATATTGTCTACCACTCGGGTGTTTTCAGACCTTCGGAAGGCACAGGCACCAGGTTTATGAGCTCCAGATATAAGGAGCAGGGAGGAGTAGGGAGGAGCAGAGCACCTACTGTTTGCTCTGTGTCAGTTTCCACAGAGGGGCTTTCCCTGTAGTGCCTCTAAATCATTACACCCACCAGCATCTCCGTGGGCTGCTGCAGGCTGACGTACACCAAAGGCTTGGGATGAGCAAACACGGCCTGTGTGAGGGATACAGCTCTCCCAGGGCTTTCAGCCACTGCCAGGGCACTGGGGTCTCCTCGGCCCTGCCCTGCTGAGGGGTGGGTGGAGAGCAGGCTGCCAGGAAATTGCCCTCCAAACCAGAGGGCTCTTTCTTCATGCTCAGTTACTCCATGGTCTCAAAGGCAATGGTTTTGTGTTTCTCTAAGAAATGGTTTCCTATTTTAGACTTGTCACTGGAACAGGATGGCCTCTGGCCAGCCAGCGTCATTGCAGGGAGCCGACTATATTCTGGAGTGAAAGTGTCCCAGGCCTATCATATGAGAGCCTCGGTCTGGACCTCCCTGACATTTACGTCTGTGTCTCAGTCCAGTCAAGCCCTGGAGCAGCAGGAATAGGTGAGAAGAGTTGCTACACTCACTCTTCTGGAGCCATGGAAGCAAGGAGATGGGATTGCTCAGGGATCAGGGAAAAGAGGACTAGTCTGCAAGAGGCTGCTGCCAACAGTTTGTGCTGCAGCGGAGACAGGGCACCCTGGTCTGTGAATGCAGCCATCTTGGGTCATGTTTGCATAGAAGAGCAATCTCAATGTCCCTTCTTGGTCACTTTTCCTTTTTTCTCCCTCCAGCAGAAGATTTGTAGTATATGGGGGGAGGGGGGAGGGGGAGGGAAGAAAGGAAAAACTATTAGGTCTTGAATGTAAAACCACAGGACTTTTTAAAAAAGTGTTTATTTTTCTGCAAAGTTTGTTTTTCTTCCAAGGGAAGCCAAGACACTCTCTAATGCTGGTCTCTGCTGGCAGCTGGGAGCAGTGGAAAAGATTGCTCTATATGGAAGAAGTTTGCTGAATGGGAAATAGCAGGGTCAAATAGAATGGGGGTCTGATTCACAGGTCTTCCTGCGAGTGGCTTGTGTGGGGCAGGAAGAGGTGGTGTCTGAAGAGTCAGGGACCAGGAGGACTCCGAGGGCAGCATGCAGCCTCCTTCCCTGAAAAGAGGCCTTTCCTGACTTCAGAGCAAAAATGATGGCTGCCCATTCCTGAGAACATGCTGTTGCCAAGCACTGAGCCGGATGTTTTACGTTTATATTGTTTGCTACTTGCCAAAAATGTGTGAAGTGGGTATTATTACTGTTTCACACATGGTGACACTGAGGCTGCAGAATCCAGTGACGCTGCAGTTACTGAGTGGTACAGCTGGAACTTGAACCTAGGTCTAATGTGAATCCCATGACTGCTTTAAAGTTCTGTGTTGTGTAGCATCTCTCAAGTGACCTCAGGCAAGTTTCTTAACCTTTTCGTGCCTCCTTTTCTTGTCTTTACAATGGGAATAATGAAGTTTTTGAGGATCTAATGAGAAGAGGGGTAGAAAACAACTTAGAGTAGATATTTGCTATATATAGAAAATAGGTATGTAGGTATTTGCTATAATAATAGAAATTATTAGTGTACATTGTACACAGGCTTATGCTTGGCAATATGGTATTGATGGACAGTGAAAAGAGAAGGATATTGGTCCCTGTCCTCAGAGGATCCACAGTCTTCCTGCACAGACAGGCTCCACACTTTGGCCGTGAACTCCTTCTTTCAGATGCATATTGCCTGCCCAGCACATGCCAGGCCTTATGCCATAGCGAGGCTCCAGGGAGAGGGCTGGATGTAGTCACTATCCTGGGGAACACATAGGTTGTTGGGGAGATCAGATAGGTCAACAGAGGAGGACCATATGGCAAGGTCGGTGCTGTGATGAGGCGCAGGCTGAGATCTGCTTTCCCATTCACACAGGTCCTAGGTGGGCTCCTGGCTGGGCTGTCTGCTCTTCCTAGAGCACCCCTGCCTCTCCTGATCTTTGCTAGTCCCATCATCTTTCAGCACTGACTCAGCATCATCTCCTCCAAGATGACTTTCTGGACATGAATGCTTCATTTCCGAATTGTTAATGCTCCCCTCTGGCCTAGTGCTCCTCCCTCCCAGAGCTCCTCCCTCCCAGAGCCCCTCCCTCCCAGAGCTTCTTCCTTCCATAGCTCCTCCCTCCAATAGCTCCTCCCTCCCATTGCTCTTCCCTCCTAGTGCTCCTCCCTCCAAGAGCCCCTCCTTCCCATAGCTCCTCCCTCCAATAACTCCTCCCTCCCAGATCCCCCTCCTCCCAGGACTCCTCCCTCCCAGCTCTCTTCCCTCCTAGTGCTGTTCCCTCCCAGAGCTCCTCCCAGCCAGGGCCATGCTCATTTGCTCCTCTGTCATCCCTTTTCTGGGTAGGGACTCCAGTGCCACATGCTCAGGGAGTCTTTGCTGAACTTCTCTGACTCTCATTTTGTTCCCTTCCAAAGCAGGTGTGGCTTCATCAGTCATACCAAAGGAACCACCAGAAGCGTGGGATGTCAGGCCCTTGTTGAGGAAGAAGGGCTGTGCTGGATGGGCGAGAAAGGCTTTTGGCCCCAGCTGTTGCAGCATGTTTTGGTGTCGAGCTTCCTCCCTGGAGTTGGACGAACATGGGTCAGAGATGGGGTTCGGACGCTTTCGGCAATGCCCTTGAGTGACTCCTTTAATCTCAGTCTCCACATCTGTAAAAGGAGTAACAATAGCGTCTACATCACAGGCTTGCCAGAGGCTTAAATGAGATAATGAATGTAAAGCACTTGCTCTCCATGTCTGGCACATGTGAGGGTCCAATAAATGTGGTTGTTGTCATTGTCATTACCATGGCAATGATGACAATGGCCAACCAGTCCTGGCAGGTTGAGCCATGACAGCTGTCAGCAAGTTTATCTCCTCAAGACTGATTTCCTCCAAAAGTGCAAAAAGAACCCTGTGGCATCACTTTCTTTGTTGGAGGAAAGAGAACTGAGCGTCACCACATAACAATCAGATTTGAAACGTCACACTGGCATGGGGCTCCTCCTACAAGAAGCTTTCCCTGACCAGCCTGCTAGGCTCTGCTCTCTCCTCTTTGAGCTCTCACAGCACGTAGCCCCTAGCTGCTGTTTAGCACTTGATTACACACTGTCTGGCTTGGCCTCTAATTGCTTTTTCTGTGTATGGGCTTGTCTGCCTGGCTAAATCACAAGATCAGTGAGAATAATGATCACCTCTCGTTTATGTCTCTCCAAACATACCTAGCTCAGTACTTTCCACACAGTAGGAATTTAATAAGTAATACACGTATGTTGATTTGACCTGCTTAAAAACTTGATGTTGTTACCTGTCATGAGAGCAACACTAAGATCCCAGTAGACACGGGGATAAAAGGCAGAATTCACAGAAACAGCCATGTAAATGACCAAGAAAAGTGAAAAAAACAAAAATGTTTAATCTGGCTTGTTAGAAATCAAAGAAATGTAAATTAAATTGAGATCGCATTTTCCTTATTTGTAGGGACTCATCTAAAATTACCAAAGTGCTGGGGAGGTGTGTGAGGGGCTCTCAAATGTTGCTGGTGGGGAATGTAATTCTTTCTAGGACAATTTGCAGAATAGAGCAAGACTCTAAGAAAGCCTGTACCTTTCGACTCAGTAATTCCACTTCTAGAAATCTTTCCCAGGAAATAGGAAGAGATACAGACAAATATTTATGTACAAAGACGGTCTCACACTGTTATTTTTAATAGTAAATTTCAAAGGATAAGCTAAGTAAATTAGGGCATCAGGTGGAGTATTAGGGAGCCAATAAAATGATGCTTTTATTTGAAAAGATGCTCAACTCCTCTCTCATAATGAAAGCAACGAGAGTTAACGTGACACTATTCTTAACTGCAAATAAAACTGATAAAACACAACCTAGAAAGACAGACAGTTAAACATACTGTTGGGATAGATATTATCAACAATTTTGTAAAAGCTGTTAAATTTAAAAAATGCACATACCTTTTGACCTAGAAATTGTACCTCTAAAAATCTAATTCTTAGATACAACTCTACTTACATGTGCAGACATATATGTAAGATTATTTACTGTAGTTTTATTTATAATCACAAGAACTGAAAACAGCTGAAATGTGAATCGATAGGGACTGATTAAATAAAGAATCTTAGCTGCACATAAAGAAATTAGGTCAAAGTATGCTTAGTGACAAAAACGGGTTCAGGGGAACACTGCAAGGTATATTATTAAGTGAATGGAGTTATAATTAGTACATATAATGTGTTTTGTTTTGTGTAAAATCAACCTAAAGTATTTAGACATAGATATAGATATAAATGTGAATAGGGTTGTCTGAGAGACAGTATGTGTAAGTATGTTTAGGAGCACAGATTCTGTAGCTGAGTTACTTTGGTTTAGATTCAGCTCTGCCACTTATGAGCTGTGTGGCCATGGGCAAGTCACTTAACCTCCTTGTGCTTCAGTTTCTTCATCTATAAAATACTATATATGTGGCTCAGTGCCTGTTGCTCAGTGGTTAGGGTGTCAGCCACATATATCAGGGCTGGCTGGTTCTCTGTGTATGGGCTGAACCTGGCCCAGGCCTGCTAAACAACAGTAACAACAACAACAAAAATCTCCAGGCATTGTGGCAGGTGCCTGTAGTCCCAGCTACTTGGAAGGCTGAGGCAAGAGAATTGCTTAAGCCCAAAAGTTTGAGGTTCCTGTGAGCTGTGAGGCCATGGCTGTGAGGCCACGGTGACATAGCGAGACTCTGTCTCAAAAAAAAAACAAAAAAAACCCTGCTACTATATATGTCAGGTATTATTTTTAAACAAAAAAATTTATCTTTTGAGCACGGTCTCTGTTGACCACTGAACCTGCAAGCCTGGACAGGGAAGAAGCCTAATGTCCATGGTATAACTTTTGAAATGGCTCATTATCAGCGCATATGAATTTTTATCCACGCACATGTTGTATCTGGCAGGGTCCCAACAGGAAACAGATGGTGCGATCAACCTGGGTGATTTGACAAGAGGTTAACAAAAGGACCTTTTAGGAAAGTGTAGACAGAGTTTAGGACCAGCACTCCAGGACTAGCAACTGCAATTAGCTGTTAGCACCCCTAGGCCTGCAGGGCCAAGGGGAGGATGTGGTTAGCAAAGCTAGCAAGACAGCTCTGCAGAGAGAGCCTTCTAACAGGGGTGGTGTCTTTGGATAGGGGAAGGTAGCCAGCCTGCAGTGGCCCCAGCAGAAAAAGAATGCTGGGAATAACAACTCCAACCTCTCTGTCTCTCTCTTTCTGACCTCCTGCCATGCCTCCCACTGACAGCATCCAACCAGACACCAAAGAGCAAAGGAGCCGCGGAGGCAGTCCACACGTGTTAGGCCACTGAGGGCCAGGGCAGGGAGAAAAGGGGAACAGAATATTCCAGCACACGGGGGGAGGGGGCATGCAGATGACATCCTTCACAGGCTGTGAGAATGAAATGAGTTCATGTGTATAAAGTCCCAGAACAGAGTTGGCATAGTAAATGTTCAATAAATGAGCCATCTATTTGATCTGGGATCATCGGAGGGGTTCCTCTGCTGATGTCAGCTGGGCTTACTCAGGGCTCTGCAGTTGGCAGGCTGTTGGTTGGGGTAATTTGTTGATATGACTTTCACAATCCAGCAGGCTGGCCTGGGCTGCTTTATAGGATGGTGGTTGCAGGATTCCCCAGAGCATCAAGAGGGCAGGTTTACATGGGCTTCTCAAGACATGTGCTTCTAAGTCATGTATAGTAATGTCCCATTGGCCAAAGCAAGTCACCAGGTAAAGGGTTGATAAACAGATTCAATCCTTGAGTGCAGGGTCTGAGAAGTAACAATACAAAGATGCATGCATATAGAAAAGAAGGAGAATTTGTGGTCATGTTTGCAATCTACCGCAGGCAGGGACCTTATCTTATTCATCTGCATGATTCTTGGCAAAGTGCAGGGCCTGGCACTGGAAGGATAATCAGTAAATGTTTGTTTAATTAAATGGAAATGAATGCAAATGAACCTGTCTACCTCTGGCTTTGAAATCTCTTCAACAGATCCTTCTTTCAAGCCTTCATTAGCTTACCTTGCATCTGGTGCTGAGGAAAAGCAGGGAGGATCCTGAGGACAAAGTCCCTGGTTAGGACACACCTTGGATTAATGCACCGTCCCAGGCTGGGTTGTTCTGAGTGAGATGCTGTTGCAAATGCCAGTGCAGCTGCAGTGGAAGTGCTAGTTTGTTGGGCTGGTCCCCAGTGATTTTGAAATTGTGGTGAGGAGGTCCTGACTTTTGTAAAGATGCTGTTCGGTTTGAATGAGGAAGTGGTAGCATCTTCTTGCCTAGGGGGTGGCTGTGCCTGTGCTGTGGTCCGACCCTTGCCTGTGACATGGTCCAAGGCCCATAACTGAGCCCACAGCTGCCTGTGAGGCAGAGCTGGAGACTGTGATGGCTTTGACACAGCATGACTTGCTTCCTCCTTATGAGGCAGTGCTGGGCCAGCATGCTGGAGAATGGAGCTCTCATCTCAGCCTAGCAGCTAACTTGCTCTGCCTGTCTGCCCCCCAGGCCTCTGCAGGATGTGGGGCTGGGGCTGGGCTGGGCAGCCCTCTAAATGCCTTTCTAGCTCTGGCTGCCTTTGAAGAGCTGGTCCAGGCTCACAGTCCCTTCTCCAGACTCAAGGTGCTCCTGGACTCTGGAATTCTACTCACCAACCCCAGTTAGGAATCAATCTCTCTCTCTCTCTCTCTCTCTCCTTTCTTGCCCACTTACTTGGCTTCTGTTACTCACCTTTCAAGACTTTGCTCAATGTGACCTTCTCACGAGGCCTACTCTGACATCCTATATAAAACTCTTTCCTCTCCCCTTTACTGTAATCCTCTTTTTCCTTTTGGCATCACACTTACCATCTCATGTACTATACAATTTACTCATGTATTATGTCTAGAATAGGACATGGCACAAATGCATGGGATGAATTAGTCAATCTCTGTGCCCATCCAAGCCTGCTCCTCCAGCTCACTTCTGTGCTCTGGGCATCACACCCCTCGACCTAACTACCCACTGGGCCTGTGCAAGGTCCACAGCAGGATCCTCCACTCCCACTTTATAGCGGAAGAAACTGAGGCCCAGTGAGAAGTGGAGGCTTGTCCAGGGTCATACAGATATTCACTGAATTCCCCTGTACTCAATAACATCTGGGGCTGTTCCCAGGTGAGCAGGGTGACCCTGACCCACCAGCCAGATGCACTGCTCTTTCCACAGGTCAAAGTGAGAGGCACTCAGAAGAGACGATCCCTCCAGAAAAGGCCAGGCAGGAACAGATTCACAACAGCAGTGACCAGAAATAAAGGACATCTCTGGGCTGAGCATGGTGGCTCATGTTCGTAATCCCAGAACTTTGGGAGGCTGAGGCTAGAGGATTATTTGAGGCCATGAGTTTGAGGCCAGCCTGGGCAACATACTGAGACCCTATCTCTAAAAAAAGTTTAAAAATTAGGCAGATGTTGTGGCCTGTACCTATAGTTCCAGTTACTTAGAAAGATGAGGTTAGAGGATTGTTGAGACCAGGAGTTCAAAGCTGCAATGAGGTATAATTACACTACCACCTCCAGGCTAGGCAGCAAGGTGTGACCCTGTCTCTGAAAAAAAATGGACACACATGTCTGGGTCTGCCTGACATCCTGTCTCTCCTCCTTCGGTAAGATACTTTTTCCTATAGGAAAGCCACTCCCCTTTCCCTGGGAGATATGTTACCTGTTTCCGTGAGAGAGGAGGCACTCACCCTATTCCCTATGCTCATGGAGCTCTTTAGACTACCTGATTTCTCTGGGCACTGAGACTGGCTTGAGAATAAGCACATGACCAGAGCTAGACCACTTAGTAAATCCTCCCCTGGAGTTTAATATATGGACACTAGGAAAGAGAAAGTCTGGAGTTACCTAACTGGGATAACACAAGAGTGGAGCTGTCTGAGGTCATCTCCTCCCTTCCCCATTCCTCCACTGTCCACCGCGGGTCATGGAGGACAGCCGTCTAGCTACAGGAGGTCTGTCTAGAGCAGAGAATGATGAGACACAGAGAGCATGGAAGAAAGCAAGAGCAGAAGCAAATGCACACACTGAGAGGTCTGGCAATGTCTTTTGGTCCTTGGAGTTTGTGATGTTAGTGCCACTCCTAGGCTTTCTAATAAAGCAAGGCAATTCTCTTAACAGTTTCAGTTGGGTTCCTGTCAATTACAGCTGAGAGTGCCCTGTGGAATGCCCAAGGTCAGGGTGGGAAGAGATCAACCAAGGAAACTCAACCCAACAAAATGTATATGAATGGAACTGAAACAGTTGATTCCAACCCAGATAAAGCCCTAGTATGTGGCCTCCAGTTTCTGAGCCAGTGTAGCACTAAAGGGGTCCTGGATGGCCACCCCAGCCCTGGGCTCTAGGCTTATTCCTAGCTTGCCAATGGGCTTAGAGGAGCATTCTCCCTCTAGGGGCTCTAACTTCCCCTCTGCCACATGAGATTCATATGCATCTGACCTGAGGGTCCCCTGTGAAAAAAGGGACAGGAACAAAAAGGATCAGAGTCAAGTAGGTTCCTGCCATATTTGAATGTTTGTGTCTCCTCCAAAATTCATGCTGAAACTTAATCTCCAATGCAACAGTATTCAGAGGTGGGGTCTATAGGACCTCATGAGGGCTGAGAATGGGATTAGGACCTTTATAAAAGAGGCTTCCTGCAGCGATTGCTACTTCTGCCCTTTTGCCCTTCTGTCCCTTCTGCCATGAGGACAGTGTTTATTCCCTCTGGAATATGCAGCAACAAGCTCCCTTTTGGAAGCAGAGAGCAGCCCTCACCAGACAGCTAGCTCCTTGATCTTGAACTTCCCAGTCTCCAGAACTGCAAGAAATAAATTTCTATGGTTTATAAACTACCCAGTGTCAGGTATTTTGTTATAGAAGCATTAACAGACTGGGACAGTTCCCCAGAATGCATGATAATGACTTTGAAGACTCATTTCTCATTCTAACTCTCCTAACCCTCCCAGGGGGCTACTTGGCGCTCTGAGATCCAAATAGAACGGCCTGCACTTCTGTCTGGACTCACATACTTCCTAGCTGAGTGACCTTGGGCACACTACTTACTCCTAAGCGTCAGTTCTAAAATAAAGCTGATAATTGTTAACTACTTTCTAGGACTGGAAGGATTTAATGAAGTAATGCCTATGAGTTACTCATAACCCTGTGTCTGACACATGGAAAGTACTCAGTAAATGTTTTTTACTATCATAATTACTATTGACATTTATATGGCATTTTGCATTGCCTTAAAGGGCTTGCATAATTTTAGCTAATTCTAATCATACCCATGTGAGGGAAAATTTAAAACTTCCTATTATATGTAGGAAGATACTGAGATTTGGAGACAGGGAGACTCATCAAAGGTCACAGGGTTGGTGAGTGGCAGAGCTCAGAGCCACCTGGGACGTGAGTCACCACAGCAGAGCTCTCAAGGATATGTGGCCGAGTTGGACTTCTACTCTGAGACAGAGCACATCTGTCCTCTGATCTGAGACAGATTACAGCTATTGAAGAAGGACTTTACTGAATCAATAAGCTCTAGTAAAAACCTGAAGTCCTTCAGGGTGCCCAGCTTGGTGCTGGTGTCAGGGCAGAAATAAGAGAAGGTGGAGGAGGAGGGAGGGCCCCCAAGATGAACCAAACTTGGGGATAGTCCCTCATCCTTAAAGCACTGCACAAACCCACATCTGGGACCCCTTTGATAGGCAGAGAAAGGGAAGGTTCTTAGTCACGTTGAGATTTTCCTATGTGTCAGACACTTACCTATGTTATTTTATTTAATCCTCAAAAGATCTTTTGGCAAAATTCCCATTTTATGACTTAAAAGTTTTGAGGATTTTTGAGAAACTTACTCAACATAGCTAGAATGTAGTACAGCTGGGACACACACCCAAGTCTGTCTGATGCCAACCCATGCTCTTTTTATTATAATCACAGTTCCCTCAGCAGTAGGTGCTGCAACAAGTGCATCATATTAATTTTTACTCCCTCCCCCTGTAGACTAAACTCCTCAGGGGCAAGGACTCTATTACTCATCTCTATACCTCTACTGTCCAGCATAGGACTGGGCACAGAGATGGAGCAGGAGAAAGTTTTGATGGAAGATTGAGCTTCTGGGTATTGAGAGGGGGCTTGGTCATGGTGTGAGGTTTGGGTTTTAAGAGAGAAGACATCCTAGAAGATGGAACTGTTGGAGTGTAGGAGGAAGATTAATTCTTTTTGGTTTAGCCCTGTATTTAATTATAACACACTACAGGAAAGTGCAGAAATGAAAACACACTGATCACTGATTAGCACAGAGTCTATGCTCCAGAACACCAGGAGCCTCCCTGGTGCCGCCTGCCTTCCTCACAAGGATTCCCACCACCTGACTTCTAACACCACAGATTTGGTTTGGCTATTTAGAAACTTCATGTAAATAAAATCACACATTATTTATTTCTTTCATGTCTCGCTGCTTTTACTCAGTATTATGTTTGTGAGACTTATCCACATTGCTGCGTGTTATTGTAGTTTATTATTTTCATGTCTCTGTAGTATGCCACTGTATGAGGATACTGTGACTTATTTGTCCATTGTATTGTTGTTAGACATTAAGGTTGTTTCTAGTTTGGCTCTATTATAAATACTATTGCTGGTATTTTTGGTACCATTTTTGAACATATCTTTTGTCTCATGTACATGTTTTACACGTGTTTCTGTTGGCCATATGCCTATGAGCAAAATTTCTGATAACAGGCTATGTATATCCTTAAGATCAGTGGATAGTGTCAAACAGCTCCGCAAAATGATTATTCCAATTTATACTTCTACCAGCAACATGTCAAATTATAATTGCTTCAAATCTTCTCCAATATGCATTATTGTTAGTTTTCTTTTGTCATAAATTTTAGCCATTTGGGTGGGTATGTACTGTTCTTTCATTGTGATTTAAATTTGCATTTCCTTGAGGAACAATGAGGTTTGCATTGTTTCATTGTGCTTATAAGTAAGCTGCCAATCTACTTGTTGCTTCTTTGGAAGTATTATGTCTTTTTTCATTTGATTGCTTTTAAGATTTTCTTTTTATCTTTGGTCTTTAGCATTTTAATTGTAGTACATATGATGTGGTTTAATTTGAATTAATTCTGCTTGGGTTTTAAAAAGTTTATTGATTCTGTGGTTTGATGTTTTATGGTAATTTTAGGAAGTTCTCATTTATGATATCTTTATGCATTGCTTCTGTTTTGTTCTCTCTTTTATATCTATCTGGGATTCCAATTATAGATATGTTAGTCCTGTCTTACACTCTCTTTTGTATTTTACATCTCCTTTCTTTCTGTGTGTCATTCTGATTATTTCCTTTTAACTTACCTTCTAACTCATGAATTCTATCCTCAGCTATATCTAACTTGTTATTAAACTGATCCATTGATCCACTAAGTTCTTAATTTCAGAGATTGTAATTTTCAGTTCCAGTATACCAATTAGTTACTTTTTATTATTTTATTTTCTCTGCCAAATTCTTCAATTGCTACTTAATTCCTTAAACATATTAATAATGTTATTTTAAAATCCACGTCAATTAACTAAATTATCTGATTTCCCTGTAGGTTTGTTTCTCTTGTCTCTTATTTTTTTTAAATTTGTATGTTTTTTGTATGGCCTAGATATTTAAAACTGTGTTCTAAACATTACATATGAAAAATGTAGAGATAATTTGGGCCTGGATTGATTGATATTATCTTTTTTTAGAGATGATTTACATTTTCTTTTTTTTTTTTTTTTCAGAGAGAGTCTTATTTTATCACGCCCAGTAGAGTGCTGTAGCCTCACAGCTCACAGCAACCTCAAACTCCTGGGCTTAGGTGATTCTCTTGCCTCAGCCTTCCAAAGCAGCTGGGACTACAGGCGCCTGCCACAATGCCCAGCTATTTTTTGTTAGTTTTGGCCAGTGCGAGTTCGAACCTGCCACCCTTGGTATATGGGGCTGGTGCCCTACCCACTGAGCCACAGGCACCACCCTACATTTTCTTAATATAGGTAGTTATGGGTATTATCTATCCTGTATCACTCTAATCTAATCAGTGGTTAAGATACTTTAAAACGAAGTTATAGCCTTTCTTAGAGCAATCTATTTCCTTTACCCCCTTCTCTTAGGATGTAGCCTACCAGGATCTCCTTCAGAAACCTTGAGTGTTATTAGAATCCTTCCATTGTGGCAGACCCTTGACTCGTTTTTGTTAATCTTTTGAAAGCTCTGTTCAGTTCCTCAGCCTCTCAACTGTCTCTTTTGGAATTAGCAGATATACCCAGGGGAAAAGCAAACTCAAATGTTGAGTTACCTGTCTGAGTTTTTGTCTTCTTTTAGTGTTGTTCCTATCATTCTTTGCCATGCCTTATTAGCACTGCAATGCCTTTAAGTAGATGTATTTTGTTGTTACTGTTGTTTAGCTTTTCTAGTTGTACTTAGCAGGAATGTTTTGCCTGCCAGTATTAGAAGTCTTATTTAATTATGTGTAACAACAATAACAAAATTGATCACCATAGTGGTGTCCTGGTAAATGTTTAAAACTGTCTCTCAAGAAATGAGTATATATGTATATGTTTATTATGAATGTTACTGATATACAGGATATATAGCACATAATACAAATAATAAAATATACAGTGTAGTTGTTTTATTATTAATTCCATATAACCAATCAATTATTATAGAATGTTTTTGTTGATTTTTGTATCTATAGCCAGCTTATGGTTGCAACTGATGAATAAACATAGTTCTGATATGAGTGTTGGATGATAATTTTGTTTACATTAACAACAAAGACAAAAGTATAACTAAGACATTATGTCAAAACTTCTCTCATTCATCAACAATGTGAGCAAATTCTTTGCTGAATCACACAATAGTTTTGAATAGTAAAGAGCATTTCCTCGAATCTTTGCTTTATAGATATGGCATAATCTTAAATTTAATTTGCATTATTGACATTTTCTCCACCACTTTCTTAAATATAGGCAGTCAACAAAAGAATAAATCAAGCCCTGATTGGCAGCCTTTGACAATTTCTGAGTGTAATTACTCCTCTCATGGCGATTCCAAGCTACCTACAGGACATCACTGAACAGTTGAGAAGAAATGCAGGTAGCACATCATTACATGGTGCTTACACCATAAGGACATAATTGCTGTTAAGAGCATCAATCAATAATACTAAAATATAAATAATTTGAAAATGATGGTTTTAAGTATTGACCATTTATTTTTATTTTTTTTATTGTTAAATCATAGCTGTGTACATTAGTGCAATAACCTGTACCCATTCTAAGATGCACCATAGATGTGGCCCCACCCATTACCCTCCGTCCACCCAAACCTCCCCCCTCCCTTCCCCTTCCTTGGCCCTTTCCCCTTAGTCTTGTGGTATAGTTGAGCTATAGCCTTCATGTGAAAGCTATAATTTAGATTCATAGTAGGGCTGAGTACATTGGATACTTTTTTTTCCATTCCTGTAATACTTTGCTAAGAAGAATATGTTCCAGCTCCATCCATGTAAACATGAAAGAGGTAAAGTCTCCATCTTTCTTTAAGGCTGCATAGTATTCCATGGTATACATGTACCACAATTTGCTAGTCCATTCGTGGGTCGATGGGC
>CAUYPK010162037.1:0-13972 GCA_963574355.1 Loris lydekkerianus
GGGAGGTGTGGAGGTGGAGCCTTAGAGACACCAGGATTGTGGGAGGTGTGGAGGTGGAGCCTGAGAGTCTCCAGGATGGTGGGAGGTGTGGAGGTGGAGCTTGAGAGACACCAGGATGGTGGGAGGTGTTGAGGTGGAGCCTGAGAGACACCAGGATGGGGGGCGGTGTGGAGGTGGAGCTTGAGAGACACCAGTATGGGGGGAGGGGTGGAGGTGGAGCCTGAGAGATACCAGGATCGTGGGAGGTGTGGAGGTGGAGCGTGAGAGACACCAGGATGGTGGGAGGTGTGGAGGTGGAGCGTGAGAGATACCAGGATGGTGGGAGGTGTCGAGGTGGAGCCTGAGAGATACCAGGATGGTGGGAGGTGTGGAGGTGGAGCATGAGAGATACCAGGATGGTGGGAGGTGTGCAGGTGGAGCCTGAGAGATAGCAGGATGGTGGGAGGTGTGCAGGTGGAGCCTGAGAGATACCAGGATGGTGGGAGGTGTGGAGGTGGAGCCTGAGAGACACCAGGAGGCTGCTGGGAGGTGTGGAGGTGGAGCCTGAGATATACCAGGATGGTGGGAGGTGTGGAGGTGGAGCCTGAGAGACACCAGGATGGTGGGAGGTGTGGAGGTGGAGCCTGAGAGAAACCAGGATGGTGGGAGGTGTGGGGGTGGAGCCTGAGAGATACCAGGATGGTGGGAGGTGTGGGGGTGGAGCCTGAGAGACACCAGGATGGTGGGAGGTGTGGAGGTGGAGCCTGAGAGATACAAGGATGGTGGGAGGTGTTGAGGTGGAGCCTGAGAGATACCAGGAGGCTGCTGGGAGGTGTGGAGCTAGAGCCTGAGCGATACCAGGATGGTGGGAGGTGTGGAGGTGGAGCATGAGAGATAGCAGGATGGTGGGAGGTGTGGAGGTGGAGCATGAGAGATACCAGGATGGTGGGAGGTGTGCAGGTGGAGCCTGAGAGATAGCAGGATGCTGGGAGGTGTGGAGGTGGAGCCTTAGAGATAGCAGGAGGATGGTGGGAGTTTGGGTCCGAGAATATAGTACATGAGGATGTGAATTAGGAAGGCGACAGACATTAAATAACTAAATTATGGCTATTATAGAAAGTAGATGAGGATTTCACCTTAAAAGCAGTGTTAGGCAATTAATCTTTTTACTTCCCCGTCTACAAAACTTATAAATTAAAAATGCCAAATCACACTGTTTCTGTTCAACTCTCCTGTCTTTGAGGACACCTATCCATGTTAGTGCAGGAAGATTGCTCATTTCTGCAGCAGGTAAACAGCATTCTGCAATACAGATTGGCCTTGATTGATTTGATCAGTTGAGCTTAGGTTATTTTCTATTAAAAATAATTCCTTTTTGTCTCGGCACCTGTGGCTCAAGTGGCCAGCCAGATACACCTGATGGCGGGTTCGAATCAGCCCGGTCCTGTCAAACAACAATGACGGCTGCAACAAAAAATAGTCAGGTGTTGTGGCAGGTGCCTGTAGTCCCACTACTTGGGAGGCGGAGGCAGAGGAATCGCTTGAGCCCAGAACTTGGAGGTGGCTGTGAGCTGTGATGGCACTGCACTTTACCCAGGGCGACAGCTTGAGGCTCTGTCAAAATAAATAATTTTTTTTTTTACATACTTTCAGTACTTCTCAGAATAGATTCTTAGAAACTTAGTTGCTAGATCAAGAGCTCTGAATCCTTTATATTTTGTTAAGATCTGCAGAGAAATGTTTAATTCCTATAAGTTTATTTTTCTTAGGTAGTGTACGTAATGTTCCTCTTTGTTTATGGAACCAATTTGAACTCCGGTGCCCGAATGATAATTTAGGTGGGAAAGCAGTGACACCCCTGAGGCATTTACATCATTGGAAATACATTCCTCTGAAGAGTTGTCACAGATTCTTGCCAGTTTTCTTAATGTTCTTGTGGCCGGCAGGATAGTCAGCCCATAGCTCTGGAGGCCAGTGCTGCCCTACAGTCCTATCTGTACTATAATGGCTTGTTCTTTTGCAGATGTTTTCTGTATCACTGATTCTCAGTCATCTTGCCATAGAATGCTAGTTTAAAATTTGAGAGCTAAATAGAATACTTGTTTTGTCTTTCATATTTTTCCTGCTACCAAAAGTAAAACAGTTAAAAAAAAAAAAAAAAAAAGTAAAACAATTAATAAATACAGTATTTGTCCCTGGATATACCCAATGCTTTCCCTCCCATCCACCTTAACAAGGTCATCCCACAATGTGGAAGAATCGGAAAATGCACAAAGCAACATAACTTTTCTGTTATTTCATCCGTCAGTGATTATTGAACTTTCTTTTGTTCCAACGCACTTGTTAAAACTTGGCAGTAAATGTGCTTTCTGCATCCCTTGATAGGATATAGAAAGGAGACTGTCTACATCAGACTCCCTTTGTGTAACAAAACAAAACAAAATCTTTTCCACAAGACCTTTTTGTTCTGAACATAACAAAAACAAACAATGACTGGACTAATTTTTCCTCTAGTTTGGTTTCTTGATCTCTCTCCCCCTCCCCCACCTATCTCCCTCCCTCCTCAGTCCCTCATTGATTGCTCTGTTTACTTTTACCAATGCCTCAGATGAAGTCTCATGCTCTCCTGAGCTAGCCAGGTGCCCTTGCGGTGCCTCAGATTAGCTGTCACTTAACCACCCCACCGTTTTCAGGACCTTCAGGCACACTGAAGCCAATGCAGGCCTTACTGATAGGATGGCTGATCTTCAATAGGTAATTGGGACACTCCAGTTCCTGTCTCCTAAGTGCCATCCCTTTAAGGACAAAGTGAAAGCAAAAGAATGGAGGATCATAGACTTGGTACTTAACTATTTTAGAAATACTTTGGCTTGAAAATACATCATATTTACTCACATACCTTTGGTAAGAACTACTTACATGGAGGCTGCTAAATGGCGTCATGAATGGACAGCTGCTTTTCCATAAAATTCTACATTATGGAGGGAAGCATAGATGTTTGTTAGTGACAAGCTGCCTCTGCTACAGACAGCTTAGGCTAAGTTTATAAAATGTACAAACTCACCTTTAAGTGGCCTTTACTGTGCTGGAAACCTCAAGTTGATGAAGAAAAGTTAACATCAAATTTCTTTGAAGTCAGAGCACTAATAAAAAAAAAGCAAACGGGGTAATTTATCTGCCTTAATGACTGTTAGAGCTAGAAATGACCTTCAAGTTGTTCAGGGTTACAGTTCTATATTAAAAAAAAAAACAACAACAAAAAAACCCCCAAAAAACAAAAACAGGTCCACAGAAATGAAGCCACTTGCCCAAAGTCACAGAGCCAAGTTTGTAGCCAGGTCACTTCTAGAAAAACTTTTGAGTTCTACAACCCAACCCAAGCATTACTGTGCCATCCTTCTGAGTTATTCCAAATTATTTTCAATTCCATGGCATACAGAACTAATCTGAATATTTTATGTGCAATTCAAATGTTCCATATAATTTATGTTTTAATTTAAAATGCAATTTTCTCTTAGAACTGCAAGAGCTTTCTTATAACTGTCCAGAACATGACTTTTATGGAAAAGTCGACTAAGGAGTTATTATTGGAAGTGATATAATTAATGGAACTTTACCAGTTTTATCTAATATTCGCTGCATTAGCTTTGCATAGGATTAATGAACCCAAATCCTCAATGTTTGCTTACATGCCCACACAGCCCCGTCGTCTTTGAATAATCTTAATGAAAATATTAATATCTGCCACCAGAGGGCGATCGATCACAGGGTATCAGCGCAACCTCCGCAGCCCTGTGACGGTGGTTGACCTAAGACTCAAAAGATTGCACCGGTGGCTGAATTTGTAAATGCTGTACTATATTCACTTGTCCAGTTCATTGACACTGTGTGATGTAAGGGTGAGTTTCTTTGTTTCGTGGTCTCTCCAAGGTCACCAGCTTCATTTCTGAAGGTATTTTCTACTAGCAGCCTCCATCCATTTATACAGAGATACAGAGCTAAGCATTTCACATACAGTATCACATTTAATTTCCACAACAACCTTGCAAGAAGTTTTAACAGATTCATAAGATTCGAAAGCCAGATCATGAAGTCTTGTTACTGATTTCAGTGCTGAAAGAAACCTCAGGAATAATTTAGCTCAATCTCCTCACTTTTAGATGGGAGAAGTGTTGCCCAGGGTTGAGAAGTTGAGAAGACCACAGACTTGGTCAGGGTGGGACTCCGAAGCCAAGTGTCCCTGTTCCCAGAGAGTCCTCCTGGATCACTCATGGTAATCCTGCCCTCCCTGAGCAGCCACAGAAATCCTGCCCTCATCGGTCTGTGCTGCGCTTTCTGGAACAGGACACATGAGGCCGAGGGACAGCTGTCTTCCCTTATAATGGACCTTTCCCCATTACAGCCAAGCCTCATGGAGACAGATGCCTAAAGAGACCTCTTGTATTTCCTCATATACTCCCTGGCTCCAGGAGGTCCTCCATCCTCTACACACGGCCAAGGGGGGTTTCTGTTTTGTTTGCTTTGTTTTTTGTGAAACACAAATCTGAGGGTGACCCTGCTCTGCTTGAAACTAAGCCTTCAGTGGCTGGCTGAGCTTTCCACAGCGCGTCCAACAGGGAACCTCTTGGGATGTGCCCTTCGCCACCTGTCCCCCTCCTCCCAGCACACACAGACAGGCACCCAAGAGTTTGAGCAAACGACATGTGCTGTCTGTCCAGTCACTGAGCTATAGCGAGTGAATCCAGATGCACAGCTCCGCTTGGGCCACTTACCACCCTGTTTGCATCATTTTCTCCTTTCTATGCAACCTGATTCAAAATTCAGCTTAGACATTACTTCCACCGAGAAGCCTGCCTTGAATCTTCATTCCTCCCTCCAGGCCGGGTAAGATTCTTCTGGGACAAGCCCCTCTAACCCTCTGTTCTCGCCTCCCTCGTGGCCCCAGTCACACTGACTTCCACTTGTCTTTACTTTTCTGCTGACCCCCCAACTAGCCTGTGAGCTTCTGGAGGGCACAGACCTTGTGTTTTTACCTTTTTTAAATTTTTTTGAGACAGAGTCTCACTCTGTCACCCTGTGTAGAGTTCCATGGCCTCATAGCTCACCGCAAGCTCAAATACTTGGGCTCAAGTGATCCTCCTTCCTGAGCCTCCCAAGTATCTGGGACTACAGGTGCCCACCACAACACCCAGCTAGTGTTTCTAATTTTAGAGACAGGCTCTCACTCTTTCTCAGGCTGACCTTGAACTCCTGAGCTGGAGCGATGTAACTGCATGAGCCTCCAGAGTTCTGAGATTACAGGTGTGAGGCACTGCGTCTGGCCTGACCCTGCCTTTTTAAACTTTGCATCCCCAGTGCCTAATATGATACCTAACATAGATTAAGACGGTGCTTAATAGCAGTTTGATGAAAGAATAAATAATTGAAGGAGTGAACAAAAACAAAAAGAACAGAAGACATCCTTGGGACGGAAAATCAATTCTGTCACACTAAGATGCCATATTTTTTTGTTCACTACCACAAGAAGTGGACGAGAATTGGGGCAGGATTGTTTGTTCTGAACAATGAGCCCCAAAGTCGGGGCGGGAGGTGAGGCCCGGAGAAGCAGCGCTTTCATTAGCTTAAGTGCAAAGAGTGCTTCAGGAGACGTGAGGGCTGATGCGCAAGGGCAGCCCTGTCCAGGAGATGTGTTTTCTTACAGTTTCCTCAAAGCACAAAGGTAGATGAGATTATGACCCTATAAACATAATTGTGTTTTCTAATCAAAAGTGTGACACAAATTGGGTAATAATGAGGCTTTGGTAGCTTTACCACTTTCCGTCCTGTTTTTATGGCTGTGAGCTGGGTGGGGGTGGGGACTGCTCCAACATTTTCAAGCAGCGCCTGTGGTCTTTTCTGCAGGGTTTATACACAGAGAAAGCAGTGGTAGCATCTGCTTTAAGATGACAAAGGTGAGGCCAGGCAGGAACAGGAGCTTTGCATTCTCCGGGAAGTGATGCTTCACCGCCCTCCATCCCAGCTGAGGGCAGCAAGGACAGGCAGCTGGGATGCCAGCACACACCCAGCCCTTCCTCTGCACCCATGAGTCTACCCTGCTCAGGTGCCCTGCCCAGGACCAGGAGGACAGTAAGCCACACTCTGGGCAGACCTGGCTTTCTGGGCCCAAAATGTAGTTACTGTCTTTTCCTTAGGAGGAAGAACCACCACCAAAACCCTCCACAAAATAGCAGGCTGGGCGTGGTGGCTCATGCCTGTAATCTTAGCACTCTGGGAGGCCGAGACTGGTAGATTGCTGGAGATCCGGAGTTTGAGACCAGCCTGGGCAAAAGCGAGGCCCCATCTTTATCAAAAATAGAACAACTAGCCAGGCGTTGTAGTGGGCACCTGTAGTCCCAGGTACTCAGGGTGCTGAGGCAAGAGGATCACTTGAGCCCAGGAGTTTGAGGTTGCTGTAAGCTGTGATGTTACAGCATTCTACCTAGGGTGACAGAGTGAGTCTCTGTCTCTAAAGAATAAATAAAAACCAAAATAATCTGGCCCCACTATGCACCCTGCCCTGCCAGTGCCAGGACTCCCAGCAGCACAGAGTGCGGGCCGGCCTCGTGGGACTCTCCCTGCTTCCCTGCTGTTTCCAAGATTTCTGAGGGAGTCAGATGCTATTCCAGAAAGGGATGTAGTTACATTGCTTCCTCATGAAAAGAGATTCAGACAATCACCAGCTGACATCTTTAAATCCTAAAATGAAAGGGTTCCCCTAAGCCAGTAGTGTTCAGGCTTTTATTTAACTAGAGATCTCTGTCTAAAGGAAATCTTACATAAAGATCAAGTGCATAAAACAGAGAATAGCCAAAAAGTCAAAACAACCCAATTGGCTAACAGCTGATGAATGAATAAACAAACGTGATCTGTCCACGCAACAGAATATTCTTCACCACACAAGTGAATGGGGTACTGATACGTCTCCACCGCGATGGCTGCGTGCAGTGAAAGGCAACATACCGTACGATCTATTTATAGCAAATGTCCAGAATAGGCAATTCCATAGACAGAGAAGGTGGAATAAGAGTTGCCGGGGTCTGGGGCAGGCGGGAGTGAATGGGAAGTGTCTGTTTATGGACACGGGGTTTCCTTTTAGGGTGATGAGAATGTTTTGGAATTATATAGTGCTGATAGTAATGGCTGTTCAACTTTGTGACTATACTAAAAATCCCTTAATGTACAAAAAATACACTTAAAAATAGTGAATTTAATGGTCTTTGATTATGCCTGGAGAGGGAGAGAGCGCGAAGCCCATCCAGCTGCAGGGAGCAGGTCCAGTGGCCCCCACAGCTGATCCTGATCATCCCAGAGGCCTTCAGCTTGATTTCCAGACCCCTGGGAAGCAGAGTAAGAGGAAGGCAGAGAGATCTCCAAATTGAGCACATAAACTTTCACTTAATCCTGCCGGTTGTCCCCCAGTCCAGAAAGGTTCTGCTCCCCCCTCCAGAGACTAACCAGGTAGCCTCCTCCCTCAGGAAACAGCTGCTCCTTAACCCACTCCCCGCCGGGCCTGGTCATTCTGGCCCCTTTCTTCATCCCTAACTCCACACGTCCCGTTGCTGCAGTCCGGAGCACTGGGGGTTTCCACAGGGTGAGTTGGTAAGCTGCCCTTACTTGTCCGTGTCCTGTGGAGAGGGTCTGCGGCCCACACTCTCCTGGGCCTGCTGAGTCAGACTTGCACCGATCTGCCATTGTCAAGCCTCTGGAAGCAGAGCTGGTCTCAGCCTTGCTGTGCTTGCATGATGCTTCAGGAGGGCCTGGAGCTTCACCGTGCCTGTCCAGTGCTTCCTCTCTACCCCAAGTCCATCATGCTCATCTATAGCTTCTAAATTCCTTTTGATTAGCAAACATTTTTATGATCAGAAAAAAACAATGAAGAGACAGACAGATTTTGGAGGTCAGTTTGAAAGACCCTGGAGACTGCCAGCAGGAGACAAGGGAGGACAGGGTGCCCCTGGCATAGATACAGAGTCAGATGCCAGAAACAGACCAGACTGTGACCAGCCAGACGGCACATTTGCTCCATTCTTAGGGGAAGGGATTCCTCTTCCAGCTATTCCCATAGGACATGTGGGGAAAAGACTGGCTTTCCAGAATGACTAAGTGGTATGTGGTGTAATCAAGGCCTGCACTGTCCAGGTGTCCTCTGACCTTGAAACCTGGAGCCCCTTAACCCCTTCCCCCCTCCTTCCCATGTTACTAGACAAAGAGGGTCCAGCCCACCTGTCACTGTCAGCCAGATGCAGAGACAGGGATTAGGTCCACCTAACATTTTTGTCACAAGGCCAGCAGTTCTGGATAATAGTGAGAGTAGTTTCTCAAAGACTGTTCTGCCTCAGTTATAATTCTAATGACTTTTATAATGGAATGCCAGGAAACAAACCTGGAAGATTTTAACTTTATCTGACAGAAAACAACATCCAAGTAGCCCTTGCTGTAATAATGCAAAATGTATAAATAACATAAAGGTAATTTTCACTTTAACAAAATATCTAAGGGAATCACCAAAGAAAACATACTATCAAAGTAACTTTTACCAATATCACATCTATTGTCTACGTGTGACTATTTCCTCAGAGTGTCCTGAGACAGACACCCTCACAATCATGGTGAAACTTTAACTAGACCATCACGGGGTTGGGGGTGGGGAAGAGTGTGAGCTGAGCAGACTGGGTCAGCCGTCCTGCATCAGCTCAGCTTCTCAGAATCCATCCTGCAGTCCACTTTTCCGGCTTCATTTCTCCACTCCCGTTATTACATTTCATATCTCTAAAGTTGTTTTTAAATGGAAATAATTTCTGTGATTTACTGAGTTTGGGGCTTGAACTTGAACTTGTTCAGAGGGGATAGGTGGCAAAGTGACACTGGCAGCACAACAAACAAGAGCACTGAAAACAGCAGTAAGCAAAGACGTGTAAAGGTCAGAGACATGTAAAGGTCAGAGATGTGTAAAGGTCAAAGACGTGTAAAGGTCATCTGCTTCCTATTCGAGGACCATCGTTTCTGCACAGCTCTGCAATCTGCTGCTTGGGCGTGGCTTCCCTGGTTTTTTTAGGGGGATCAGGCTTGATGTGGGAATGGTGCAGTCCAGCCGACTTGACTGCTGTAACATCCCAGGGGCCAGTTCCCCTTTCCCTCAAGTTGTTGTTCGGGTCCTCCCCTCCACGTCCTGAAGAGAACCTGGTTCCTGGCTGGAACCTATATAGGTTTCCCAAAGTAGGGCAAAGGTAATTCAGAGTGTGGTGTGGTGTAGCTCAGGACATGGCCGGGGTCCAAGGTCATCTGCCTGAGGGCCATCCTGGGTGGAGGGGCCAGGACCAACTGAGTCAGTTCCTGGACTGGGTGGGTTTGTTACTGGGATGCAGGACCTATATGATATCTCAGAACTACTCCAGGGCAAAGAGGCAAACAGCGGACTGTGTAGACCTCCTCCCGTGCATGGGAAGCCCAGCACTGCCTGATTACCTGGGGGTGCCTGGGCTAGTGAGTTGAGCGATCTTTGCTGAGGCCTCAGGTCTTTGAAGTTTCTTCCCTATCAGTCTTAGAGTCAGAGACAGATTTCCAATCACACCTCTTTTGGCATATAGTCTGTAGATTGAGACTAGTATTCCTAACAAGATTTTGCGATGTATTTCTGTGGCAGCCATCCCAAAATATGTAAAAGAAATGTATTTGAGTGTAAATATTTCTAATTTCTTTCGGTCTTTATTTTGAAATCAAAAGATTGTATATATTAAAACTTGATATGTTGTCTTAGGACTAGGAAGCAGGAAGAAAAAAAAACTAAATTGTGAGTTATGCTGTGGGCAGGTCCAGAGCTCAGGTCACCTGCCCTACCTCCCCCTATCTCTCCTTCCTACCCCCACCCTTGCCCAGTGAGATGAGTGAGGCCCAAGACCCTGCCCAGATCCCTGTACTTACTACTCACATGAGCCTGGAGGCTGCAGCTGGTAAGGAGGAGGCCCTGGTTTTCTCCAATCCCAGTGGCACAAGGAGCTTATGACCTTTCTTAATTTTCTGGAAGACAGCCTAGTCCAGAAATTCCTCTCCAAAGACCTCTGTTTCTGGACTTTGTATAAGGATCTCCTGGCCATGGTGCTGGTCTACTTCCAGCATACCCACCTGAAGCTCAGCGAACATGCCCACAGCAGCCTCTTCCTGACACTGTACCTTGCAAATGACATGGAGGACTCGGAAGAGACCAAATGTGAGATTTTCCCAAGGACCCTGGGAGAAGATTGGTACCTTCAGATGGGAAAATTTCTGTACCAAATGGATAAGCCATGGGTACAGATGGGCTTCCAGGAAGTGGTGAGCCCCCAGTGCTGGGAGGAGGTCAGGGCAATGGAGCCATCCCACTGGGCTTGGACTCAGGAGCGGTACCCACCATGGTGGGGTTCAGAGGGGCTGTCCACAGGTCCCAGGCCACTTCCCCCGGGACCCTGGCCTCTCACCACCCCACTGTTCCCTCTGCAGCTTGTCCCAGCACCACAGCCACCACCATTCTTTGCCTGCATGAGGGTCAAGTGCCCAGCCCTGACCTCAGAGTGCCATCATCCTCAGTTCCAGAATTATCTCTCAGGAGTCAAAACCACTTGGGGTGGGGACTTTCTCTTCATTTGGCACCCTTAGATGCAGCAAGAGCCAGGCACCTCCACCTTCTGCATCTTCCCAAAGTCTTCACCATGCCCAGGTTCTGATGCCTCACAGAGGGAAGAACAGCCCACCAACTGGCCAGTGACTCCCGACCCCCACATCTGGCCTCTTGTGTTATGGGTCTTGGGCTGGCAGAGACACCCTCACTCCTTCCAACCTGCAACTTCTAATAAATTGTGTCCATAGGACATCAACTATGCTTTTAAAAAAAGCTAAATTAAAACAATTTTGACTACTGTATATAATTCTTTCTCTGTGTGTATATATATATATATATATATATATATATATATATATATATATATATATTTGTTCTTGGTTTCATTTTGGTTATTTCTTTTCTTATGCTGGGTTTAGGGTTAGATTGTTCTTTTTTTTTTTTTTTTTTCAGTTTTTGGCTGGGGCTGGGTTTGAACCCACCACCTCCGGCATATGGGGCCAGCACCCTACTCCTTTGAGCCACAGGCACTGCCCAGTTAGATTGTTCTTTTTTTCCAGTTCCGTAAGTTGGTTTGTGAGTATGCTGATGCACTTACTTACTATATAGTAAGTCCTGTGAACACATCAGTTTAGGTAAGCAGGTAAGTCTCATTCCAGGATCTGGCATTGCAGACAAGGCTAGAATCTAATATAGGTGGATCATGGTTTTCATTTCTGAAACATATTTTTCTCTCTAGTTTCCCACTTTATTAAAGGCAAATCACAGCAGGATCAATTTATTTACCAAAATAAACTGTATTCTCAGTATACTTGGCCTAATTATTTGCATGAAGTGCAGGAAGAGTATGAACCATATTGGCTTTTCATCCTTTTAAAATGGGCTTTGGGCTCAGCACCCGTAGCACAGTGGTTATGGCACCAACCACATGTACAGAGGGTGGCGGGTTTGAACCCAGCCTGGGCCAGCTAACCATCAGTGACAACGGCAACAAAAAAATAGCTGGGTGTTGTGGCAGGCACCTGTGGTCCCAGCTACTTGAGGGAATCACTTAAGCCCAAAGAGTTTGAGGTTGCTCTGAGCTGTGATGTCACGGCACTCTACCAAGGGCGACATACCAAGGGCGACTCTGTCTCCAAAAAAAAAAAAAAAAAAAAAAAATTAGCTTTGCTGGATATTTTTCATAAGGAATCTCAGGTTAGACTTGAAAGCCCCTCCAGTCATTGTCTGTGTCATTAGCTACCCATATACATTGGGAAAATTCCTCTTTTCTCAAGGTCTCAAAGTGACTTGCAGTTCATTGACCTGTCAGAAAGTGATATTCTTTACTTACCACAGATCAGGAAAAATTATGTCTGAGGTATCTGGCCAGTTTTTCTAATGAGCTTTCTATTGGCCTTATGAAGGTCAATCTTAATTCCTTAATACAGGCTGGACACCTTTGAAATTACGCCATTCCATTCAAAGTCTTGGTAAAATAACCAGCATCTTCCATTGCATCCTATAGAAGAAAATAAATTCTTAATTGAACTTATGCAAATAACGATATTGCCTTAAATTAAGAGTATTTATAAATGGTTTTCAAATTCTGGAGAAATCAAGTAAAAGAGAAAAATAAATGTTTCAAATATTGCTTACAAATACATACATTGCTGTAAGGTACAAACAGTTCAAGAGATAAAAAGGGTTTTCTTGGTGTATAATTTGTTTGATGTGTTGCTGATTCTGTTTGTTAGGATCTTATTGAGTATTTTAGCATCTATATTCATGAGTGATATTGGTCTATAATTTCCTTTTCTTGTTGGGTCTTTCCCTGGTTTGGGGATCAAGGTGATGTTTGCTTCGTAGAATGTGTTGGGTAGTCTTCCTTCCTTTTCTATATTTTGGAAAAGGTTAAATAATATAGGTACTAGTTCCTCTTTAAAGGTTTGGTAGAATTCAGATGTGAAGCCATTTGGTCCCGGATTTTTCTTTTTGGGGAGATTTTGTATACTTGATGCTATTTCAGAACTTGATATAGGCCTGTTCAACATTTCTATTTCATTCTGGCTAAGTCTAGGAAGGGGACATGCTTCTAAGTATTGGTCTATTTCCTTCAAATTTTGGTTGTATCCCAGGGTCTCAAGGCAGGTTCGATATACGTAGATCTATAGATATAATTCATCACATAAACAAAATAAAAAACAAAGACCATATGATTCTCTCAGTTGATGCAGAAAAAGCTTTTGATAATATCTAGTATCCTTTCATGATCAGAACACTTAAGAAAATAGGTATAGAAGGGACATTTCTTAAACCGATAGAGGTCATCTACAGCAAACCCACAGGCAATATCATATTGAATGGAGTTGAATTGAAATCATTTCCACTCAGATCAGGAACCAGGCAAGGTTGCCCATTGTGCTCTTTAACATTGTAATGGAAGTCTTAGCCATCGCAAACGGGCAAGAAAAGGTGATTAATGGTATCCATATAGGGTCAGAGGAATCAAACTTTTACTCTTCGCAGATGATATGATTGTATATCTGGAAAACCCCAGGGATTCAACTATAAAACCCTTAGAAGTGATCAAGGAATACAGCAGTGTCTCAGGTTACAAAATCAATACTCAACAAATCTGTAGCCTTTATATATACTAACAATAGTCAAGCTGAAAAAACAGTCAAGGACTCTATTCCTTTTACAGTAGTGCCAAAGAAGATGAAATATTTGGGAGTTTACCTAACAAAGGATGTGAAAGATCTCTATAAAGAGAACTATGAAACTCTAAGAAAAGAAAAATCTGAAAATGTTAACAAATGGAAAAACATACCATGCTCATGGCTGGGAAGAATCAACATTGTTAAAATGTCCATACTACCCAAAGCAATATACAATTTTAATCCAATCCCTATTAAAGCACCATTGTCATACTTTAAAGACCTCAAAAAAATAATACTTCATTTTATATGGAATCAGAAAAAACCCCGAATAGCCACGACATTACTCAGAAATAAAAACAAATTAGGAGGAATCACGCTACCAGCCTTCAGACTATACTACAAATCAATAGTGATCAAAACAGCATCGTACTGGCACAAAAACAGAGAGGTAGATGTATGGAACAGAATAGAGGACCAAGAGATGAACCCAGCTACTTACCGTTATTTGATCTTGAATAAGCCAATGAAAAACATTCAGTGGGGGAAAAGATTCCCTATTTAACAAATGGTGCTGGGTGAACTGGCTGGCAACTTGTAGAAGACTGAAACTGGACCCACACCTTTCACCATTAACAAGGATAGGCTGTCACTGAATAAAAGATTTAAACTTAGGACTTGAAACTATAAAAATACTAGAAGAAAGTGCAGGGAAAACACT
>CAUYPK010162039.1:0-29073 GCA_963574355.1 Loris lydekkerianus
TTTCACATGAAGGCTATAACCCAACTATAGCACAAGACTATGGGGAAAGGGCCAAGGAAGAGGAAGGGAGGGGGGAGGTTTTGGTGGAGGGAGGGTAATGGGTGGGGCCACATCTATGGTGCATCTTAGAATGGGTACAGGCAAAACTTACTAAATGCAAAATACAAATGCCTACATACAGTAACTAAGAAAATGCCATGAAGGCTACGTACAGTTTGATGAGAATATTTCAGATTGTATATGAAAACGGCACATTGTACCTCTTGATTGCACTAATGTACACAGCTATGATTTAACAATAAAAACAAATAAATTAATTTTAAAACAATAGAAAAGTTGGCCAGGCATGGCGGTGCACACCTATAGTCCCTGCTACTCAAAGGGTTGAGGCAAGAGGGTCTTTTGAGCCCAGGAGTTTGAAGTTGCAGTGAGCTATGATGACACCACTAAACTTTAGCCTGGGTGACAAAGTGAGACTCTGTCAGGAAGGGAAGGGAAGGAAGTCAGGAAGAAAAGGGAGGGAGGGAAGGAAGGGAGGGAAGAAGAAGGCAGGGAAGGAGAAAGGGAAGGAAGGAAGAAGGAAAGAAGGAAGGAA
Source organism: Loris lydekkerianus (assembly GCA_963574355.1). Lineage (NCBI taxonomy): Eukaryota > Metazoa > Chordata > Mammalia > Primates > Lorisidae > Loris > Loris lydekkerianus. The sequence goes on from CAUYPK010162039.1 coordinate 596, forward strand.
ATTACAGCAGAGATGATCAATCTGGGATTTGAGATCGCAGAGTATGTGGCTCATTTAACCCTGAACAATCTAGACCACTTGGGGATTATCCTGAGAAGACTCCTGGTCTTCCTGGGAAGGCTAGTGGGGGAAGAGATAATCCCGTGACACGAGTTCTAGGAGACAGCTACCTAGGAAAGAGTATGAACAAATAAATGAATGCATCAACTGAGTCCTTTCTTTATGTGGCATTTCACAAAAATGACTTTGCTTTCTCCAAATGAGGTCTCTGATGATGGCTGAGGCCATGCAGTTGAATTCTTGTAAAGCCACAGCGAGTTAGAAAAGACCTGGGATTGCCCCTTGTGCCTGAGGATCTTGGTCTGGGACTCAACCTTTGGCCTGGGTGTTGGCTCTCCTTGCATGAAGAACTTCCTCTCCCGTCTCTCACTTCCGAGAGGAGGCCCAGACATTTGCCCCTGCAGAGGGTTCCCAGGGTCCTGCGCAAGCTCCGGCACAGGCCTGCTCTCTCCCTGCACATTATTGTATTCACTTGGCAATCCTGCCCATGCCCTTTGCCATTTCTCTACATCTGACTTTGTTTCTTTTTATTCATCATTAAAGCCTAATTCATCTCCCTGGAGGTTTCAGAGCAAATGAACTCAACTTTGCTACACAGAGAGGAAACCAGAGTCTAAGAAACAGGAAGTATCTTGTCTAAAGGCAAAAATTGGAAATGGCAAAGAATCTTGAATGAGGTTCAGGATTCCAAGTTCCAAATTCAGCATCCCTCATGACAACAGTCATTCTTCACTGGAATTGATTACTTTTTTTTTTTTTTTTTTTAAATTTCAAAAAGCCTGGAGCTCAGGGCAGGAAGATGAGAAACCCCTGGAACTAGTCACCCAGGACGAGTGGAGCCTGCCTCCAGCTGCAGCCAGTGCCAAGTTACCTGACTTTGTTTTTCACTGTTGGTGAGGCCCAAGTTTGCAGCCTGTATCTGAATATAAACCTTAGGGATTTAAACATTCAATGCTGAATCTCATCTGTTCAGGATTCAAATCTATCTCCTCTTTAACAAAAGCACTCCCTCCTCTTTATTTCTTAAAAAATAAAAGGTGGGTGGCGGCACCTGTGGCTCAAAGGAGTAGGGCACCAGTCCCATATGCCAGTGGCGGGTTCAAACAAACAAAAATAAATAAACAAATAAATAAAGGTGGGTTTTAAAGGCAGCTAAAGTAGAATTGTGTGATTTGCCAGAAGTTTGAAAAAGATTCATCCTGTCTCTGAAATTCAGAATCTTTGTAAATACCCTGGCTGGGAATTTAAAGAAAATCATCTGAAAGTTGAACATTTGTCCTCATTTTTTAAATGAAGGAAAACATCTCTTGGCAAAAAGGCACCCCCTTTGGCAGACCAGGAGAAGCTGATGAAAATGACTTGAATGACAGTGAGACGAGACCTGAGAGTGGGACTGATTTTTGTCTTGCCCTTTGAGAGGATGATGTCTACATGGGGGACCCCAGGAATCTGTTCCACTTTAAAAGAGAAAAACCAACAATGATTCTGAAAAGAAATAGAATTGCCTTAAACAAGAAAAAAAAAGCTCAAATGTACAAAGCGAAGTCTCACAGGCTATGCCAACACGCAAGTGCCAGTATGTTGACCTTAAAAAAAATCACATTGGCACCATGTCCACTGAGCGAAACTGGAGGGTACAAGGCCTTGGCAATTTTCAGAAGGCCCTTGGGGTGTTTTCCCCATCTTAGGATGCATGTTTGGGCTTTTACCGTATGAACATGAGAACCAATCCATCAGGCCCATGGAAGACCTGGGACTTCTCCAGTGTGCAGGATTTCCTCAGATAGAGGGGACCAGGGAAAGAACTTCGTGTCCCACAAGAACTGAGGGGCAGCAGCAGGACCAAATAGCAGTGGCCACTCTTTGGTCTCATTTGTTGAGATCAGTTCTTAGGCATGGAAAAGAAAAAGCCACAGCATATTTCTGTTTTCATTTTCAACTGGAAGATTTATGACAACTAAAAGAGAGTGTGCTTGCTAAATTCAGGCCGCCATTTCAGGTCGTCAGCTTTGACTGGAATGAGCAGACGCCATTCAGATCGGTACTAGCGAGAGTAACAGATAATATTCTGTTAATGTTTAAGAAAGCAAAACCACAACATTGCCTAAGGAGGAAAAGAAAATGATCAGAAACATTAAAAATAATGGCCGATTCCCATGATCGCATTAATGTACACAGCTATGATTTAATAAAAAAGAAAGAAAATGAAAAAAAAAAAAAATAGTAACCAATGACAGAATACACGAATGGCCAGTGCAGCCTCCAATGGTGGCTGGAGTGTCCTGAATCTGTCCTTATGGCCAGATGGGTAGCTCTGTTTGTTCTGCTCCCCATCCCACTACCAATGATAAGAAGGTGCTTTATAAATACTTGCTGGAATGAACAGATGAATGGAGTGTAACTTTGTCAGAAATGGCCAGTTCTAGAGCAGAATGAGATTGGCTCCCAAATATTGGTCAAGAGTGTGAAGTAGGATGCCCCAAGGGCATATTTAATCTCCTAACTTCAGATCACTCTTCTGGCTCTAGAAATCTGAGGAGGTGACCATGCAATAAACTGCTGTCTGCCCGTGAGGAAAGAGTTAAACAAGTGTAACCATGAGTTTGGGGTGGGAGGGATGTGCCGGCAGGTGCTCGGCCTCCATGGCCATCTGTGGGCTGTGCATACCCCCACAGCAGAGGAAGGAATGCTCCTGTGTGTTTGACCAAAGGTGACGCTGACTTAGTGGCCCAAGGTCATGCCCTCCCTCCCCCCCCCAAATCAATAATTTAATGTGACTTATCAGAAAGAGAAAGAATTGTTTACTTTAAAATCCTGGACTCCATAAAGGGAGAGGGAAAGGCCTAAAAGCCACAGACACTCAGGGCTCTGGCCAGCGGCCGCCCCAGCACAGCCACAGAAATGCGGACAGTGGAAGGCATCATCCTGCCGGCCAGAGGTGGGGCCCTGGGCCAAGAGAAGACCAGAGCCGACTTGGGGGTAAGTGCGTCTCTCCTTGGGCGCTGGTGACTCCCCTTTGGGGTGGCCACTGTTGAGAAATGGGGGTGAGCTGCTGACTCAGGTGTTGAAAGGGACTCCACACAGCACCTGAGTGACAGGAAGTACAGAACACGCACCTTCAGAATTGTTTTCCATGATTATTCAGTTTCTTCAGAAAGCTGAGGACAATGGGAGGCTTTCTTGAAGGTTCTCACCCTTGTGGAGGGAAAGGATGAGGCCAGAGAGAAGCTGAGGGCTCAGGGGCAGGGTGGACTTTGATTTCTGTGCTTGGAGCGGCTGTTGATGAAGCCATTTTCCTACTTTACTGGGTCTCAATTGAACAGTAACACCAAGGCCTCCAAACAGAATTCTGCCAGCTGGGTTTATTTGACCAGGAATCCCTCTCCCACAGGGCAAACCCACAGGCAAAATTCAGGATGCTTTGTTCTTATCCTAATAAACTGCTGGCATCAGAGTTGTCTCTTTTGCGAGCCTCTGTACAACTCATATTGTTCCCTCAACAGCACTAAAAATAGCTGGACACCTGCACAGAAATGCAACTGGGTCTGAGGAATCCCCGAGCCTCAGCAATTCTCTTTCAAAAAGGTCCTCAGAGGCTCCGCTTGGCTGATAATTTGCCCAACAATTTCCTTTTCCCCCCGATTGTTGATAAATACAGATAATCCATGCATGAATAAGGACATTCCCTGATTTTCCCTCCTAGATGGAGTTCAATGAGAAAAGAAACACTGTTATGTTCCCTGTTGACAAGAACGTTCTATTTTAAAATTGCCATGTACTTTAAGAATGACAAGACTTAGAAGTATAATGCTGACTTCCTTTGTCATCTAGACTATAACAGTCTAAAAAAATCGGATGTATTTAACACCTATATTTAAAATGGCAGTAAATATGGATTCAAGTGAAAAAAAACAACTTCATTTATCTTTTGCTTTTTAAGAAATCTTTTTTTGTTGGGGGGGGGGGCCGTTACTGATGGGTTAGGTTTCCAGTAATCAACATACTTCACAGTCCCAAAAGCACTCTTTTCTCAACCCGATGGAGTTGGCAGAAAGTGCTTAGCCTCTGGGAACAAAATATCAAAGCAAAGACAAGCTGTTCATACCCACCACATCTGACCTGGGAAAGAACAGGGAATGTTGTGATATTCCGGGTACTTGTGAATCTAAGATGTCTTGCAGGGAGTTATGGAAGATGTGTACAGAATACTTACAAGGTGATGAATTTGCTGGAAGGTTAGGCTTTGTAAAGGCTTCCTCCTTAATGAGCTTTCATAACTACTTAAGAAAAGAAATACATGACATTAAAAAAGGAGCAAACCAAGTTTAGCTTGTTTTTCATGTTCTTGGCTTCATTGGGAAAACTGCATTCTGAATTAATGGCAGCAGCTACAAATGCTTAGAGAGTCTGTCATGGTTGGGAAGGTGAGAACAGGAAGACACTACACAGAAATTTAGTTTAGTTTTCTTTTTATTAAGAGACAGAGGTTTCGCCATGTTTCCAGGCCGACCTTGAACTCCTAGGCTCAATGGGTCTTCCTGCCTCAGCCTCCTTAGTAACTGGCACCGAAGGAGACATACCGTTTCCATAGACAACCATTTAGGAATGCCCAGCACTCAGCCTCTCTCAGGGAAATCTCCGGAAGAAAAGCACAAAGAGAGAAGGTGGGAGATTTATATAGGTGGGATCAGAGGTCTAGAGAAGCTAAATAGGACCCCTCAAGGCCTTTTCTACACTGTAGAAAATTGTGCTGGCATTTGGACAAGTGACTCCGACTGATTTCCAATATCTTTGCCTTCTGCATTTTTTTTTTTCTTTCTTTTTTCTTTTCTTTCTTTTTTTTTTTTTTTTAAGAGACAGAGTCTCACTTCATTGCCCTAGGTAGAGTGCGGTGGCATCACAGCTCACAGCAACCTCAAACTCTTGGGCTTAAGTGATTCTCTTGCCTCAGCCTCCCAAGTAGCTGGGACTACAGGTGCCCACCACAATGCCCAGCTATTTTTTTGTTGCAGTTTGGCCAGGGCCATGTTCAAACCCACCACCCTCAGTATAGGGAGCCAGCGCCCTACTCACTGAACCACAGGCGCCACCACATTAAGTTTTCTATTTCTTTCTTTCTTTTTTATTGTTGGGGATTCACTGAAGGTACAAAGAACCAGGTTACATTGATTGCATTTGTTAGGTAAAGTCCCTCTTATAATTTTGACCCATCCATAAAAGGTGTGTCACACCCTATGACCCCCACCCCCTCCCACCGCCATACACTAGATTATCAATTGTCCTCATATCAGAATTGAGTCCATAGGAATCTTGCTTCCCCATTCTTGTGATGCTTTACCAGGCACCATGTGTTCTACTTCCATCCAGTTTAATACAACATTATTTTTCCATAGGAAATAACTGGTATCCATTTACAACTGGAGTATAAACTTTTGATGTATTATTTTTAATGGCACTATTAAACTAACTTGTAAATTTGACTGACTTTAAATCTGAAGTATAAGAAATGACTGTGTGAATTTTTTAAATCTCTAAGAGTAGATACTCCCATTAACCACTGCTAATGTTTTTTACTAGTGACAGATTATTTATGATATTTGGGAAAAAAATAAAAACGTTCTGCTTGCTTGTTTGAACTGCTTTGTAAGTTGACAGAGTTCAACCTCTCCTGTAGCAACAACCAAAGAAGTAACAGAGGAGGGTGGTTGGTTTATCAATGCATTTTATTCGTCATTTACTAAGAAATCATGCTGAAGCCTGTGTCTCAGCACAGGACTAACTGTCCCTGCTTGTGACAAAAAACAAGAGTAGAGGGAGGTTCCAACCTCCCAATTTCTGGAGAGTGTTCTGCAGATAGGAATCTTAGAGAATCCAGTAAAGAAACTCCTTAAAAATTTTGAACTTCTCATTATTTTTCTCATTGCAAAAGTCCTCATGACTCATAGAAATTAATCAACACAGAGACACAAGAGAAGAAAAAAAATAAAGCCATAATTCCAAGATTCCAATTCCAATTCTACTCAAAGATAACCATGATTAATAGTTTTCATTTTTGCCCCAAGCAAATTTTTCACAGAAAGGGGTGAAAATATAGTGTATATTATTTTGTAAACTACTTTTTTCATTCAATAACATATCTTGGATTTCTTTCCAAGTCTACAGCCATTTTCCTATGGAATGGATTTAAATGACCATGCTGTATTATAAATGTATTACTCGTGGGACTTTTAGGTTGTTTCCAATTTCTACCATTAACAATACCACCACGAACAACATTATAGGTGAATCTTTCTACAGATTTTTACCATTTTCCTTGAGATATAGTTCTAGGTCATAGAAATCGAGGTTTATCTGGGGGGAGCAATTTGGTGAGACTTATCTGTAACATATTAACTTCTTCCTCTCTTTGCTTCTTTCCTGTGTCTTTTGCAGATTATTCAAAGCCCAAAACAAACAGCATTCTCAAGGAGAAGAGGGTGTTCAGACACTGTTGTAAGGCCCCAAGAAGTGAAATGAGCCTGAGCCCTTGCCCAGTGTGGATGGGCCTGAGCACACCCTTTGGGGCCCTTTGACAAGTGAGTTTTTCACCTCTTGGGGATCCTTCCCAATGGGACCAAGAGATTTCTAGAGTTGCTTGTGACAGTTAGCAATGTCCATGATGTAACCAGGAGGTAGGATTTCTGTTCTGGGTCCTTCAGGCCAGGACAAAGCAGGATGAGCCTGGCTGCGTCGTTGGGAGGAGCAGGAGAGAAAGGGCAGGACAAGAAGGTGGTCTGTCCATGCGTGTCCACTGCTGCACTGCGCTTGGAGTGCTAAGGGTTTATGTTCATTACCCACGGCCACCTTGAACTTCAGGGTTCAAGCGCTCTTCAGGGCATGAGAAACTGCCCAGGTGAAGAGTCCGGCCTGAGGAGAGCACGTCTAACAAGAGGCCAAGTGGCACTTCCTGCTGCCCCACACAGGGCCATGAAGGCTAGCCAGGGCCACAGGCGGGAGCCAAAGCCAGCCAGTCACCTGGGGGGGAGATTCGCAAATCACCCAAGTGAGGAAGGAAAGGGAAAAACGGGGGCAGAGTTGGATGTTCCGACCTCACAGAAACGGAGCGAGTGTTGATAATCGCTGCAAGTCTAGCTTGAAGAGAGTGATTGCACGGTCAGTCTGTGAATAAGGGGCAGTTTCCCTAAAAAATGCAGAAGGCTTCATTTTCAGCTGTTAAAGATGGACCAATTTTCTGGCTAAAGCAAGGCTCTGGTCAGATATTAACTTAGTTCTCCAGGGGGAAAGAAATCATGGCCCCCAACCCATTACTTTTCTAGCATTTGGGAGAGGAAAGGACACAGTAAAATGCTTTAGTGCCTTTAGCACCCTTCATCGTGGGCAGGAGCTTCCCTGTCCCTTAGAAACCATTTTTAACAGGAAAATTAAGTAAATCCAAAGGGATTTATTCACAGGGCTCCCTCTATGCTAGAAAATGAGTATTATTAAAATTTCTGTCTTCCCTCATCTCCCACTCACTGCCATGGTGGAAAGCGATGGTGGTGGATAAGACTTACTGGAGCAAGGTCAGGTGCCTCCATATCCAATAGATGCCACCAAGGGCAGATTACAACACATCTAAACACTACAGCCCCATGTGAAATCATTTTCATTTTCTTAGATTGCAGAATTTATCACCTTACTGATGGTGGATTGGGAAACACGGTGAGATGGGCCTTGGGAAGGCTCCATTAGCTCCCTTCATCATTTCCGATTGTCATGTGGTCTTCCACTAAGTATTTGTTTTCTAATTCCTCTTCCTCGCTGGGGATTCTTACATTCTTGATGCTTTCAGAAAACCCATGCAGATTTCCCATCCATTTCCCTAGGAAGTCTTTGTCCCTGTGGGCAGGAGGCCTTTGCGGGCTGGTAGGGACGCAGGGAGCGGGAGTCCATCTGTGAGTCTCTGTCTCTCCTCATCACTCAAGATGTCACTGCCACTGTGATGCCTTGTTTCCCTGCTCAGGCCACAGAGATGGAGCTGCCCAGGTTCCCAGCTGGTGGTCAGTGACAATGGTGGACTGCGGAGGTGAAGTTAATGACTTCACAGTTACAGAGTTTCCTTAGCAGAGCTGTGGAGTGTGACAATGGTGTTTGTGTCCAAACTATCAAACGCCATTATCACACTAAATAGCTACTGCTAGGCAATCCTTCTGCTCAGGAAATGTCTTGGCATCTGTTTGGTAGGGGCAAGAAGGTTCATCTGGTAGCAGTGCTCCCAATCTTACGTGGTTACTGAATGAAGTCTGGTACTTCCGTGCTCATAGCTTACATGTTCCTCTGACTCCTGACTCACTCATGCTGTTGTTACGTACTCGGGCTGGTGTTTTGTTTCCTCGTTTTCTCAAGTCAATAAGAAGTTTGCGGAGTCCTCCAGAGCACCCAGCATAATGCTTGGCACCTGGTAATCGGTCAACACATGCTTATAGAGTGGAAATGAATAGTTAACAAAGTGCTAGATGCAAAAAACTAAAACTGGGTTAAATTTATGTTATGAAAACCACAGGCTTATAGGTGCAAAGGTAAGGTATGTAGGCCTTCCCTTTTTTAAATCATTAAAAAACCCACATTTCTATTAAACTTAGGTAGGAATTCACTGACATTTCAGACATTCTAAAACATGTTTGCTTTCTGCTGATTTCAACCAATTACCAGGCTGGTTACTGAATGTATATGCCAGGTTCTTCTTTGTTAGGTCTAAATGTATTACCATCAGAAAATTATTTATGAACTATATGAGCTGCCATAGCAAATCTGAACATTTTTAATTCCATGTGATTTCTGGGACAGCTTGTCTTGCTGGTAGTCTGCTTTGGAACACATCCTCTTTCTAACGTGAGGAGCAGGTTCTAGGCTATGCTGGATTAGAACTTCTCTCTCAGGACTTGGCTAAACGAACTAGTGCATGTTTAAGCAAATTGACAGGATTTGGATCAACCATCAGAAAAAAGTTAATTCAATCATTCCACTATTCTCTTACCAAATAAGTATGTACAGAGTGGCTGCCACATGTCTGGCACCGTCCTCGGCACTGGAGAGGCTTTTAAATGAAGTCTGATGTTATTTCCAGAGAGGGGCATTCACTGGCTCACATTCTGTTATGGGACCATGATAATGGTTCCAAGTACATTTATTAAGGAACAAAATGAATAGAACTTTGCAAAATAATTCCAAGTGCTTTGCTGGAAAAGCACCACTTGAGTGCAGCCCACATATCTGTGAAGCCCACAAAAGCTTCAAGGTCATGGCTTCAAGCTTCAAAGAAGAGGAAGTAAATTCCTTCTTGCCTTGTGTCTCCTCCCACCTCCCATTCCTTCCGTCCTGGCATCATCCACTGTCAAGAGGAGAACCAGACACCCCTGAAATAATAAATACACTGTTACTCTTGGGTGTGTGTGTGTGTGTGTTTCTGGAGAAGGCACTAATTAAATAGGCATTAATAGAGGGCTCTCTACCCACTCCCACGTATACTTTCACTTGATCCATACAACACACAGCAAAGGTGACGGGTTCGGGGCTCCTTCCACAGATGGCAAACTGTGACTGTGTGATTCTGGAACCATCTGGTTGGTCATGTAGCCACAGCGCAACATGGGTCTCTGAAATCTAAAGTTCTGTCCTTTACCTGTAGCCTTCATTGGTCTGGTTATTCTACAAAATCTCATGTGGAGCTGGGTTGATCATGCCAGTATTTGACGTATATCCTTGGCTGGCCATCTGCTCTGTCAATGGATTCTGAGGGCAAAGCTGTAAATGAGAGAAGGAATCATCATAGAACAGTCTCTCCCTGTGAATGTTCATAGTGCAGAGAAAGCCAAATATCGCAAACACTGTAATGGTGAACCAAAAAGAAAGAGAAGGAACATCTAAGTGGTAGTTTTGGGGGTAAAACTGTCCAGACATGGGGCAGCCAGCTCAGCGAGCTGACCTACAGACACAGCAATGAATGATCCAGGCTCAGAATTGTTCCCAGAACTGGGGACAGTGTGAGGACCAAGCCTTCTCTTCACTCCCACTTGCCCTGAACTTTTGCTCAGATAGAATTGAGCAGGGAGCAGAGCAAAGGGCGGGCTAAGTCTTCTCTTTGTAGCTCATGGAATGGTTGATTATGATTGCTTCTTGGGTTAGTTCTGCATTTGACATTGGAGAGCTCTTCTTTCTGTAGATCTCCAAGGAGCACACACAGAGAAGGCAAAACTTCCACATCCCCATCTGAGAGTCACCTCTAATACAATCCTCCTGCTCCAAAAATCTCCGTGACAGCATCCTTCCCCAAACCAGCTTTCATCTCCTCCTCCTCCCCAGGTGATTATTGCCAGTGTCTCCAATAAAGCATTCCTGGGGACATTTACTGACCCAAATGCTATTTGCAAGATGAAAGAGTTCACTTAGGTAGTTAAAATCCCAGGAGACAGGTCGCTTGAGTCTAACGTTGCTTTGTGGATCACACCGTTATGTCCCTATGAATCCCTTCATCTTAGTCCAATGTGTACCTTGAATATGAAAGTTGCCCCTTAGGGCCTGTCCAGTGTTCCATCCAGCCCCAGAGAAGGTTTTGTGAAATAACATAGCAGTTACCATACATCAATATCTCATCTACACAATTTTATGAACTCCTTTTTTTTTTTTTTTTTTTTGCAGTTTTTGGCCAGGGCTGGGTTTGAACCTGCCACCTCCAGCATATGGGGCTGGTGCCCTACTCCTTTGAGCCACAGGCGCCACCCTATGAACTCCTCTTAAACCTGTATTTTCCATTTGTATACCTCCTTGAATCAAAAGACAAAAGAATGCTAGAACTGGAAACTAGTTGACTCTTTGTTTTGAGGAGGGAATTGAAGCTCATGTATTCTAGAGTTTACTAGGCAGGTCCCTGTTCACACTACCCTCCCCTGCATCCCCAGCCACACACCAAGCAGATGGGGGCTGTGAGATTACTCTGTGCCAGGCATCGCGCTGGGGTCCAGGAATGTAAAGAAGAAAGGCTAGGTCCTTTCTCTGACCTGCTCTCTATCCAGGAGTTAAAGGCCTCAACAAAGACTTTTATGCCTTGGTGTAGTGGATACCAGCACAGAGGCAGAGACACTGTGCCAAAAGTCTTTAATTACACCCTTCACTTCTATCCAGGTGCAGAAACGCTGAGTCTGCTGATGTTTTCACGTTTTTCCCTACTGGGAACGTAGTCCTTCCTATTTTGGTAATTCAATTGCCAAGGTTATAGAGAAAGGGCATTTCTTTGTTCCAGGAGGCAATGCTGTAACATGAAGATCTTGCCACTTTACTTCGCCACTTGCCAGCATAATGAGTGTGTAATATAGTGTCTGCTGAAGGAGTAGGGCGAGGTGGTGCACTGCCCAGCATACATGCTAAGAATTTTAATTTCTCAAAGGAGGTCATTGAAATGTGAGCAAGTTGTTCTTCACAATGCCAGCTGGGTTAACATTGTTTCTTCCACTGCTGCCTCTTCCCCAATCACAAAAAGCCTACTGATGAACACTTCCCTGCCCCTCAGCTTCCGCTCCTTTGGGACAGGCTTAGAGAAGCTGCTGGATGCAAACCCACGGCAGAAGCCCCCAGGGCCTGTGAGAGGTAGAAGGATGGGGGTATCTGCTTTCTTCTCTTTGATATCCAAGTTTCTTTCCAAATGTTCTGATGGACAAGAAAGAATTTTGAAGCCCATATAAGCTCATAAAAAATGTAGATATCTACTGAAGATGCTGACGGGCCAAAGATAGCTTCATTTGGAAAACTAAGTCACCATATGTACTCTGGAAGAAAGGTGGTAACACAAATTTACTGTGTCCTTGAACTATTGAAACCCTGTGCATAGGAGGCAAAGATAAGCCAGATTCATTCATTCAATCAACGGGCCACAATGTGTTCCTACTACGTGCCTGCACCATCCTGGTCCCTGAGAATTCAAAGATATGACACTCTCCCCAGAATCTAGTTTTCACCAACCTAGTGAGGACACAGCCAGGCAAATGAGTAATGGCTGTGTGAGCTGTAGGTTGTGTGGAGCAGGTATGAGGGACCTAGGCAGGACTGGAGGAAGGAAGCGTGAAGGTACCTGAGAACAGCACGAATAAGAAATGGGCCAACCTCCATGGAGAGAACTTCATGATCTTGTCAAATGAAACATAGAAGTTTTACTTTGACAGAGGACCATGTTTCCAAAGCATTCCCTAGCAATCCCTGCAGAGAGCAATTGAGCTGTGAACCTGGAATTTATTTGGTGGGCATTTTTCTCCACTCAAAAATGCAGCCAAGCATCCTCAGAAAAATATTACCTTTTACCTAAAAGCAGAATACTCTTGGCAAGAGACTGAGCACAAGTTTGTGTCTGTGGATGTATTGGCGTACACGTATGAGAAGAATTTTAATTTCTCAAAGGGGCCAGGTAGAATGCCTTTAAAATTTCATTCAACTGGGTACCTTTTCTTCTTTTTTGAAACAGGGAAAAGCCAGTGCCAATCTCTAGCTTGGGCTAAAGCAAGCCCTCTATTCACCCTTGAACCTGGGACCACACTTTGCCTGGTCTAGTGCCCCCTGGTGTAGGTTATGGCCATCATGCTGTCAGTGCTTCAAAAGAACTTTTCAGGTTTACTACCTGACAATCCCAAGTTGATTGCATTAGGGCTTTCCCTGACTACAAGATCCAACTTTAATTTTGATAAAGTACATTTTTAAAGGCTTGGAGGAGACAGGAAAAGGAGTGGAAGAGATTGTTCTATTGAGTATCTATTGACCTGTTAACTATGCCAGACAAGAACTCATCCTGTTTTACCTAGAAAATAAGTCTTTTCCTTTTCTTTTGCTGGCACATTTAGCCCAGTCAAGAGCTAATGAAAGTCCCCTCTGTTTCATGGGGCCACCTGTCTTCCCTGTGGTACATCCTGTCCTCTTCTGCTTGGCTTCTAATCACAGCTGGCTACAAAGAGGTTAGAGGCAACCTCCCACTTATGTAGGTGTGCCTCAGAGAGCACTGGCAGCCTGGGCCTGAGATGTTTCTGTTCTCTGCAGGAGCTCAGGATGTCTCAGATTGGGCCCTTTGCCCAGCACTTAGAGGGAACAATATGAAGGGTCGGCTGAAACATGGAAAGGACAGTCATATATGTCCCCAAGGAAGTAGCTCCAAATTGCTACCCCCAAATGTAAATGGTATGTTAGGAAATTGTGTTTGTAAGAAGTAGGTTATTTTCTTACGTTATTTCAAATAATCCATTCTCACAGCAATATATATGTCTTAAGCACCTACCATGTACAAGGCACTAAACTGGGGTAAGTGTTTTGGAAGGTACCACATGACAGGAAGACAGAAATCACATGGAAAGTCCAAGTCATAGGCAGGGCCTTGTGGAAAATGGACCATCAGGATTTGCAACCAAGTCCAAGCTTGTACCACTTACCACACGATAACCAGTAAGTCAAGAGATAAGGTATTGGGACCAAAAAAGAAACTTTTAATCAGAGAGCCTGCAAACTGAGAGGATGGCAGACTAGTATTCCAAAGAACCACCTTAAGTTAACATGAACTTTAGGCTCCTTTTTATGTTAAGAGAAAGGGAAAAGGGAAGAGGGTTGCAAAAAAGTGACTGATGGCCACAGATATCTGGACATCCGCAAAGTTCCAAGGGGTTTGTGGATAGTTTGGTTAACTATGGATGACGTGGGTCAGGTCACAAAGTTCCTACAAATCCTTAACACAGCACTGCTCTTGTGTGCATACTTCCCTGAAAGTTAGTTTTGGGGAAGGGATGGTTATTTGCATCTTTCTTCTAGAGTTGGCCTACAAACTAAATTCTCTCTATAATTAGCTGGCCTACATACAGAGCTAAGTCTTTAACCTAAAGGATATTACCCTGGTGGCGGGGGGGGGAGGGGGGGTCAGAAGCAAAATGGAGCTGGTGATGCAAAGCCTCCCTTTCACTGTTACAAACTCATGAGGGCTCCAGAGATGGGGGCCTGTAGTCATCCCAAGGCTGTAGCAACGAATCAGGCCTCTATCATTATGGAGATTTATGGCTCCCTTCTCCTGTAACTCCTGCTACCATGACAGCCTGCTCTTCACCTGCAGTTTCTCATCACCACATGTCTTCTGTTAATTCTGGGGTCTCATGGCCCCAGCTGCTTTAGACCTCTCCTTGCCTTTCTGAGAAGTGATTGTTTCAGTTAAGCTGTGTGTTCCCTCTGGGGCAGAATTTCTGACCATGGCCAGGACAAAAGGCTGCAGGGCAACCTTTGGGGAGGATAGTACGAAGGAGGTATGTATGAGAGAGTCTAAGGTGGGAAGTAATATGTAAGCTTTATTCTGGACAGGAGCTACTGATTCTCCAGGTGAAAAAGTAGGGGAAGAATTCTCAGGCAAAGGGAACAGCACGTGTGAAGTCTCTGAGTGGGATGAAGTTTGGATCAGTCCAAGAACTTGAAGTAGGCTAGTGTGGTAGGAATATGATGAGCAAAGAGGCGCTAGAGAGGAGGCAGGGACTGCTGGGGTCCCTGGCATCAGGAGGGGGGTGGGACACAGAGGGGGACAGCCACTTACCAGTCATCATTTCACTGATAGGATCATCAAGGCCAGGGGTGGGCAACCCACAGCCATGGGCCGAATCCAGAACGATGCCTGGTTTGGTATGAGCTAAGTTTGTAACGTATCACATTGTTTACAAGTTGTAAATAATCCAAAGAGGAACTTTTCATGATATGTAAAATTTATATATAATTCAATTATATGTGAAATGGATATGTGGATCAATAAGAAAAGAATATCACATACAAAAGATGTGAACTTTATATGATTGATAGGAAGTCTCGCAATATGAGACTTATATGAGAAAATCTCAGGCTTGGGTTGTCAGAGTTCAGTGAGAGAGAAGAGGTCACCTTCGCCTTCTCTGTGTGTAGCCGTAATGACAATATGACTAAAGCTTTAGTGGAAGTCACCAAAAGTCCCTGTTTGCCCAGAATATCTCAGTTTGGAGCTGAAAGTCTCAGATCCTAGAAAACCTCTTGGTCCCAGGCAAACAGGGATGGTTGGTCACCTGGAATGCCAGTCTCATTCACCAGCATATTGTCCATGGCTGAGTTTACACTCTACTAGCAGAGTTGAATAGTGATGACAGAGGCCACCTGGCCCTCAACACCTAAAATACTTACTCTCTGGCCCTTTATAGAAAAAGTTTGCTGACCATTGATCAAGACCAAGGAAGAGCTGATCATAACTGTCCTAAGACTATTGCCTGTGCTTATTCATTTTTCCCACTGGTAACAGATTCATTTTCTGAAGCTAAATTAGATCATGTCACTCCACTGCTCAAAATCCTTCAATGGCTTCTCATCCCACTGGGAATAAAATCCAAGGATCCTCTCATTCCTTTCAGATAGACCTTATCTCCTCTTCCTCTGACTCACTCTGTGCTTCCTCCATCCCCTTGTTCTTCAAGCATGTCAAGCACACTCCTGCCCCAGGACCTTTGTATGTGCCGTCCTCTTTATCTGAACTCTTTCCCCAGATATACACATGCCAATTCCTTTATGTCATCCATATTTCTATTCAAAGCTGTCCTTCCATATTTTCTCTGTCCACACTAGAAGGTCAGGCACATGAAGATGGAGACCTCTCTGTATCACCAATTAGGACAGAACAGTCCCAAGCACATAGTAGGTTGGCAATACATAGTTCTTGGACAAATGAATGTTTGGTGAAGTAAGGAATTGTGTGCTGGTGTCAGGGCTCTGTCCCCATGCACTGGGCCATATTATTGAAAATCGATATTTTATTTTAGCCAATATCCATTCTGTTATAATTATGTAGTTGCCTGTCTCTGTCACCCACTGGCCTCACTTCGTGCCAAACACCTTGTCTTTAATTATATGAACATCAGGCCTGTGCGGGTTTCATGCCAGATGCCAGCCTGAGATGCTGCCATTTCTCTTGCCCTAAGGATAGATGTGTTAATTCTGAGTCCTGGGGTGGAATCAATGTGATTCTTCAATCCACTGCAACTGACAGATGCGCTTCTCTGGGGCGAAGGTCCAGAGCTGTCACCCAATGCATGAGAGAGTCCCCACCCTCAGAAGGCCGAGGAGCTCTGATTTTAAGCAACAGCAGTCTGTTTGCCTAAACTGTGCCAAGCTTTCTAGTCTGTGTGGCATGCCTCTGGGGGTCCCCGGCCCACTCACCACCCGGCTGTCTGCTCCTCAAAATGCGTGTGTTCTTCACACTCAAGCTGGTTTCACTGGGACACTGTGCATTTTTGGAAGATTCCTCTCTTCTGCCACATTCTGAAAGTGCCATGCTCCCTTCAGTGAGCAGGGTCCCCAGCAGCTGCCCTACCTTGACTGTTTTCTTCCAACTAGTGAAACGGGCTAGACAGGGCCTTCTGCCAGTGGCCCAGCAGAGACACTTTTCTGGGAGAGCTGGCTGCCGGATGGCAGAGTGGTGTCAAGCACACATCCTAATGAACCTGAGGCTTGAGCATGAACTCTGCCAGATGTCTCCACCAAGGGATCATTTCCCACCAAGCACCTTCCTCATTTATGTCTCAGAATAATTGAAGCGAGGCTGCCCAGCTGTGGGAGCAGAGACTCTGAGGAAGGGTCCGAAGTCTATCCTTTGTAAGAGCGGCCTGCAGCAAGGAAACTTGGATTCTGCCATGTCCTGGTAGATTTTCCTTCTGGGAGAAGAATCACTCCAACAAGCTTGCCTGCCTAAACAGCTGCTGGCCCCCTTTAATTTATGCTTGGAAGGCAAGGAAGGGAGGGGAAGAGCAGTTTGGGCTCTAGTTGGGGAATATGGGGAAGGGGTGTCAACAGTGAGCACGCCCCAAGGAACCTAGCAAAGAAGGGGCACCCCAGGGTCTCCTTGGTTGGACCATCCCAGGCTCATCCTCCCTGGAGCACAGGCCCAGCCTCTGAAACCCACCCTCTTTTCTTCATGCAGGGAAATTCTTGCAGAGCACCCACCATGTGCTGGGGCCTGGGTGTGTAGAGATAAAGCATTTCTGTCTTCAGGAGACTGGAGAGTCAATAAGGCAATTGGACTCAAGCTCAAGGAAGTGAAAGTTTCTGGGGCTCTGAGAGTGTAGACTTGGGACTCAAAGGAAGACTTCCTGGACGAGGTGACACCTTAGTGGAGACTTGGGAGACAAGTGCAGGTTATTCAGAGAGAAGGGAAGAGACCCTCTCCTAGAGTGCCAATGACTGCATTTCCATTAAAAGGCACAAGCTTTTTGTTCTGTTTTCATTAATAATAGTGGGCAAACAGTAAATCCAAAGAAAGAGCCTGGGGGGCAGTGGGGCAAGAGGACGCTAAAGACACCAAGCAGCACAGGCAGCACCTGGGGGCTTATGAGAAATGTAAACTGGCTGCCCCCCAGACCCATTAAATCAGAAACCAGCACCCTGGGTTTTAACAAGCCCTCCAGGTGATTCTGATGTACACTCAAGTTTAGAACCAAAAGGCTTATAAAGCCGGGGACACTGTGGTTCTCATTAGGACTTAATGAGAGTAATGAGGGAAATCAATCAGCCAATTACTCCACCTTGGAAGATAGAAGAGCCCCATGTTCTCAGCCTTGGCAGCACTTACGAAACCCCCTGAGAGCTGTTAAAAATCCCAATGGCAAGGCCATGTCCCAGACCAATTACATAAGCATCTCAGAGGGGGACCCGGGCCCTGACGTTTTTAAAGCCCTCTAAGCGATTGTAACGTGCAAACTAGAGCATCAATGCAGAAAATGAAGGCATCAGCTCTGCTTCCAATGCCTTGGAGAAATTTGTTTAAAAACAGAAACAATTTACATAAAAGTGTGTATCAAGTAGCAAGTAATTTAGACATAATGAAGCTTTATTTTCTTTCTCCTTTAATAAAAACTCTGGAGGCAGAGAGCCTAGGACTGGGCAGCAGTACCATGTTTTCATCAATTTAGGTTCTTTCTAAATGTTCACTCCATCTGGTCCTTATGGTCATGGTGTGATATTCATGTTCCAGGAAGGAAAACCTTAAAGAATGAAAGAAACAAAAAGTAGCTGCCCTCTAGTTTAATTGTCTTTGAGGGATGCTTCTGAAAGCTGCACCCTATGCTTAGATCTCCTCTGCCAGGACTGTGACAAGTGACTATCCTTAGCTGCAAGGGAGTCAGGGAAAGGCAGTTACTTTAATTACTTTAACTGAGCATCTTGCCAGTGAACAATATTGGGTTCTGTTACTAAGGAAGAAGGGGGGACTAGACATCAGGTAGAGAAAGGATAGTGGGTAAACAGCAGCCAGTCCATTCTGTATTAGCAGGTTCTTCAGAGAACCAGAAGTCTTGTTCCTCTCACTTCTACAGAATCACTTCCATCCCCGCCTCCCTGACCCTGTCCCCACCACCTCCATCCTCCTTGCCCCGTGTCAAGCCGTCCACAGCCGAGTGGTCAGGGCGATCCTAGCAAAACCAAAGTCAGGAGATGCTTGCTGCTTATCTTCTCAGAACCTCTTATCTCCCTTAAAGGCCAACAAAACCCTCTGCCATATCTCAAATGTCTCTTACCTCATCTCTCCACTTCTTTACTCAGTTCCCACAGGTCTTCTTGCTGTTCTTTGAACATTCCTGCCTCAGTGCCTTTGCACTTTCTGTTCCCTTTGCCTAGAATGTTCCTCCTTTTTTTAATCTCACAGCACACTTGAAGCTGTAGTTAAACTTCCACGATACACTTAAATTAATGTTGATTTTAAAAAAGTGTAAAGAAAAAAAAAAGAACACATTTACCATGATTGAACTTCTTTTTTTTTTTTTTTTTTTTTTTTGCAGTTTTTGGCCGGGGCCGGGTTTGAACCCACCACCTCCAGTATATGGGGCTGGTGCCCTACTCCTTTGAGCCACAGGTGCCACTCAATAATATGAACTTCTCTCAAAAATAATTTAATCAACAATCTTTAAAAATTTTTGCTGCACACCTAATATCCTCTCATAGCACACTGCTTAAAAATCACTGCTCTACAGGTATGCACCACCATGCATTCTGAATATTTGGTATGAGAAATAAAAGACTATGAAATATTTCATTAATAATTTTTATATTGATCACCTACATTTTGGACATATTGGGTTAAATGATTACATTAATCTCACCTGTTTGTTTATGTTTTTTTAAAATGTGGTTGCTAGAAAATATAAAATTAATTATATTTCGTTTGGAAGGTGCCAAACTACTTTAATCAGAACAAATTAATCAGGCTGGTCTAATCCACTAAACTGGCCAAACTGAACTAATCAGGCTGATATAATCAGTCTGGGGTGATCAGACTAATTTGATCGTCCTGAACTAATCAGACAAAACTGTGCTGGACTACGTTAATCAGGCCCCATAAATAAGGCTGAACTAATTGGACCAGCTCAATCAAACTAAACCATCAAGCCGCAATCAAACTAGGCTAATCAACCCATTAATCACACCAAACTAATCAAGCTGGTTCCGGTCAGACTGAACCAATCAGACTAAGCTAAATAGGCCAAGTCTATCAAACTGAACTAATTGGTCTAATGTAAGCAAACTAATTAGACTAAACGACTCAAGCTGAATCCATTGGACAGAACTGACCAGACTAATTAGACTTAACTATTCAAACCAAACAGATTATACTGATTTGATCGGACTAAACCAGCCGGACTAATTCAATCTTACTAAACTACCAGGCCAAGTCAACAGTCTAAACTAATCAAGCTAAACCAACCAGACTAAACTACTCAGGCCGATTTAGCCCATCTCAACTGATCAGGGCAATTCAATCAGACTGATTCAACCAGACAAACCTAATCAGACTACTGTAATCGGACGGAGCCAATCGAGCCCACCAGACTACTCTGATCAGGACGGCTTGTTCAGGCTAATCTAATCAGACTGTTTTAATTGGATGAAATGAAGGTCATTTCAGGGTCACTTGGAGGTCCAATAAAAGTCATTTAAAGGTCAAATTATGGCTATCTGAAAGTCAATGAGGGTCATTCAAAGGTCACCTAGAGATCAGATGAAGGTCCTTTGGCGATCACCTGGAGGTCAGATAAAGGTCACCTGATTAAAAAAATTCTTTGTTGTTTTATTTGAAAAATTAAAATTTAACCAGATATGCGGTGTTTTTGTCTGCTAGATGTTGTAATCCTAATGAAGAGAGTGAGTTCATCAGTGGATATAACAAGATTTGTGATATTGTTGGTCTGAGGCGGTATTAGTTGTGACTTCCCAATAAAGAAATAAGGCTACTTAAGATCTCGAAGGCAAGGAATACTTTTGCCCATTTTCTTGGTACCATGTTAAAAAGTTAATAATGCAATATATATCAAAGTATTTTTAAAGTAACCAAAGATCTGCACAATTATTCATCCATAAAGGTGATCTTTGTATCTGAAAAGAAAGGAAACACTCAATTGACTTCAAAATAGGGCGTAGTGAATGATAAATTCATTCAGCAGGACATAGTGAAATGAAGTTGAATCTAAAGTTATTTTGAGAGTGTTGATATGGATATTCCTTGACATGAAAGTGAATATTGAATGCCAAATACAGGTTACTGAAAATTGTATTTTTACCCTCCACTCTGTCCCTGAAATTAGGATGCCTTCAGAATTTAATGGGGGCCAGGTGGAAGAGATAACATAATTGTCATCAATGTGCATGTGAGAATTAGTCTTTGCTGGTTTCACCTCAGTTGAGTTATCTGCATTTTGCTATAATACATTTTGAGTTTGCCATTTAAAAGTTCTTCAACAATTATACATAATTAAGGATTGAAATGAAGTTAATTTGTATGCAGAAATGCATGAAAACAAAATAGCAGGGAATATATTTGATTTTAGTGATACAAATTTTCTTCTTGTTCTGGAGAAATCATATTTTTACATTTTCTTTCCTTTTTTTTTTTCTTATTTTTTGAGACAGAGTCTCACTTTGTCACCCTCGGTAGAGTGCCTTGGGTCATAGCTCACAGTACTTCCAACTCCTGGGCTCAAGCGATCCTCCTACCTCAGCCTCCCAAGTAGCTGGGACTACAAGTGTTTACCACAATGCCCAGCTAGTTTTCTCTTTTAGAGACAGGGTCTTCCTCTTATTCAGGCTGGTCTCAAACTCCCGACCTCCAATGATCCACTTGTCTTGGCCTCCCAGAATGCTAGGATTACAGGTGTGAGCCACCGAGCATAGCCACAGTTTTACATTTTCTTGCAAAGCAATGACCAAGTCCAGATAAAGGGTGCTGTGTTTCCTACTGAGAAATGTGCAAAAGGATTGCCTATCACAGGTCAGTAAGGCAACTGAAGGCAACAGTAAGGCAAATTTGGTCCTGGGTCAATTAAGCAGGGACAAGAAAGACTGAGGACAGAGCTGGGGAGGAGAGGCCAGCCCAGCTCTGGGGACCTAAACTGCCATGTACAGTGTACTGACTTCTGATCCAGTCTGGTCCTGCTAAAACAAAAGGCAGGAGAAATTGAGAAGGCCCCACATGGTGCCCAGAACTCTCCAGCTGTCCCTCTCAACATCCAAAGCAGCTCTGTGACAGGAGGAGGAATGGTGGTGGGTGAGAGGACACAAATGGGTAAGTGTGGTGCCACCACTTAATTGGTGTATCTGTTATCCAGAACTTGGCCTGGTCACTTGGGAAATTTGAGTAGAGAGGAATCCTTGAAGCCTAGGCCAATACCCAGAATTTACCCTCTGGGCTGGCCTTAAGTCTCTGGTGCAAGAGTCCTTCTACCCAGCAAAGTGAAGAGGGACTTGCAGCAGCCAGAGTCCACAGCCCCAGTGGCAGAGTGATCTCTGTGATGACAAAGCATTTCATGACCCTCCACCAGAAACCAATTCAGTGTCTCTTCTCTCAATTTCCCCTGTAATATCTGCTCTTATCCATGACCCTGTGCATTTCTCTGAACAAAGACCCCTGACTACCATCTGTCCTTATTTTTCCAATCACTCTACCTTTATTTTACTCCCATTCTTGGGCCTGCCTCTTCCAACCTAGGTGCCATGTAGACGATGAAAGAACTGACACATGTTCCTTCTTTGTCTCCTGTGCCCACAGTAGGGCATTCGGCCTGGGTGATTATATGATCCCTTGTGCGTACCACAACCCCTGTGCCTCCCTCAGTCCCCGGTGTCTCCCATGATCCCTGTGCCTCCTGTGGTCACCTATGCCTCCCACACTCCTGGCCCACAGCAGCATACTCAGCCTTGTGTGACCCCAGGCCTCCCACAGTTCCCTGTGTTTCCCATGAGCCCCTGTGCCTCCTACCTCCCCTGTGCCTCCCACAGTTCCCTGTGCCCACTGCAGATGCTCCTCATCCTTTGTGCTCCCGTGATCCTCAGTGATTCCCTCTATCTCCTGTGCCCTCAAGTAGCAGATAGTGTCCCCTAAGTACCACCTTGGGTCTACTGCTTCTCCATGGCTGATGGAATTATCCCTTCTCTTCAGCCTGGTTGCCAGGGAATATTTGGGCCTGGCCTAAGCTCAGCAGCACGTAAGAGCTGGTCGCAGGGGCACATGCCTATAATCCCATCTACTTGGGAGGCTAAGGCAGGAGGGATTGCTTGAGCCTAGGAGTTTGAGGTCAGACTAGGCAACTTAGCAATATCCTATCTTTAAGTATAAAACTAAAAATACATTTGTCAGACCTCTTGCAGGCAAAATTGGCTATAGGCTACCTTATAGAACAAGGAGCATTTTATAATCTGCAAGCCAGGGGAACCACTTCAGCAAAAAGGCTAGAAATGGCAGATTTCCTGAAAAAGATGAGATATGACAAACTGAAATGTTTTCTCCTTTCTCCTTTTTAAAACACAAATTTTGCCTATATTCCTTTTTCTTGTTTGTTTTTAATCAAAACCCCATGGGTAAGGAGAGTAGTATTACAAAGCAGAAACAGACAAGATTCCTCTACAGAGGCCCCCTACCCCTCCAAGAGGGGTCACTCGGAAATCAGTGTGCTGCCACTGGTACCGGAGGTCTACCCACTCTCCTCAGCATTTCAGGACTCCTGCCATGGCCTGGACCCCCCACTCTGAGTGTGATCCCTGCCAGCAGCAGGAGAACCCATGGAGCGTCTTAGAAGTGCAGAATCGCAGGCCTCGCCCCAGACCCACCCAATTGGGGCCTGCATTTTCCCAAGGTCCAGGCGACGCAGGTGCAGAAGCACCGATCCTGCTGCTCAGAGGTGGCCTGACAATTCAGAGACCCCAGAAAGATGAAATCTGTCTTAGAAAACAACAAACTGTCTGAAAAGGCTATATAGAATGTATGGTTCCAATTCTATGACATCCTGGAAAAAGCAAAAACTATGAAGATGGTGAAAAGATCAGTGTTAGGGGTTGTCAGGTGTTAGGGGAGGCAAGATGGGGATTTGGGGATATCTAGGGTGGTGCAGCTTTTCTGCCTGATATCACAATGGTGGCTACATGTCACATTGCATTTGTCCAAAGCCATAGAATATACAACACCAGGACTGAGCCCTATGTAAAACTAAAAATAATGTACCAAGATTGGCTCATTGGCTGTAACAAAGACACCACATTAAAGCAGATGTTAATAACGGGGGGTGGGGGGGGACAATGGAGAAGCGACGAGGGGATATGTGGGAATTTTCCATACTTTCTGCTCATTTTCTTGTAAAGCTAAAACTGCTCTTAAAAAATAAAGTCTGTTAATGACACAACGATAGCAACAGACCATTGGGGCAATAGATATTCTCATACACTTTGGGGACACATAACACTGTCCCTAAGTTGTCTTTATACTGTTTTGTCTATCTCTATGTGAACTGCTGCTGTTGCTGTGCTTTGCAGCTGGGCATGACCCAATTGGTAGGGAAGGGGTTCCAAGTATAAGGAGAGTCATGTAGAAGGGGCCTGGGGTGGGTGCTAGGATCCCTGTGAGCTGGGGCACCCCAGCCAGGATTAGCACACCTCTGCCAATGTAACCCACTCTGGGCCCGCCTGGGTTTGGAGAGCCCTGGTTTAGAAGCCAAGTAGAAAGTGATCAAAGCTCAGTTGTACTGAGAGAAAAACATATTAATAGATGTAAGTATTTTGTCCTTTAGTACATCTATTAGGAAATTACTAAATCATAAGGGAATGTGAAATATGGCACAAATTCTAAAGAACGAGTGTTTATGATGACATATGCATCTTACACTTTTTGTTTAAATATGAATTTAATTTTACACAGAAAATTGTAACTGGCTGTGTGAATCATGTGGGAAATGGCTTTACATTTCAGAACTCACCTCCAGCAATGACAGCGTATTTGACATTAGTGCAATGACTTGACCCGGTGGGGAACTCATGATTTCTGTTTACATCATGGCAGGATGCATCTAGAAATCCCGATGTTAGGAATAGTGTCAGAGGGGAGGCATTTTGGCAGTGGACACACCCTGCTCAGCACCAAGTCCTCGACAACACAACCACATATAAATACACAGACAGACACATGACGTGAGGTGGTAAGAATGCTAAACGTGTACATGAAGATGACTGTCTTTGAGACTGATGATTGATTCAATCTCTCCATGAATCTGGCCACAAATCCTGTTCCAAAATCATTTCAGTGAAGACAGCAGGTGATGGTTTTAGAAGCGTCTTGGAGCACAGGCAGCTGGGAATAAAGACTGTCACACACTCGCCATAGGCTGTGTGTCCTCTCTGGTGTGTCTCCAGATTTTCACTCATAGGACTCTGTGCCGCCAGCCAGTGGTCATTAGTTAGCGAGGGAGGTTAGGTTTTCTCTTCTGCTGGAGTCCCTGACTCTGTCTCCTCCACTGCTTTGGAGTTTGTCTGAACCTTGCTTTTCCCAGTGTTTGGCTTCTTCTGTTTCTGGTTGCTGTTTTGAAGAGATTTCAGCCCCAGCATTTTACAATACTTGTTACACTGGTGTAGTGCTTTAAACTGATCGATGAAGGTCATGGAACAGTTGCCTTTAAATCCTTTGTACCTGTAAGTGGGGAGGAAGGAAATATAATTTTAAAAATCAGGACATTTCACCAGTTTAAAAAGAAAAATTTTTAAGGAGAAACTTATGGTGCATGGAAATATATTTATTCTTATTTTAGGCAAAAACAAGTGCACGATGGACATACTATTATTGAGGAAAAAACAAACAAACCTGTGAACTTAATTAAGTAAAGGCACATATCCACTGACATGTATGGTAAAAATCAAAGGCCTATAATTAAATGAATGTTCCAGGAGCTCACGATTGCAGTATTACACCCCTTTTCTCCCAGCCATAATGACAAATACTAGGCCACTTTGATAGAAATTAGATCTCTTAGTGATCTGAAAGCTACCTCATCCCACCTAAGCTTTTAGAACTTGGGAATGGGCAGAAATTATTTAATTGAGATCTTTCAGTTTACAGTGGAAGGAATTTAGACTGAGAGGTCATAGGTCTTTCCCAGGAAAGCAAAGCAAGTTGATTCAAGAGACAAGATTAGACAAGATTAGAATGCAACCCTCAGTGTCTTCCTCCTGCAGCAGAGCTCTCTCCTAGGATATCCCACCTTGATCCCCAAAAGAGAAGAATCTCTGTCCCTGGCAGAGCCTTGTCTCTGGCAGTCTCTAGAAGGGACCATGTTGACCCACAATCATATTTTCATATCCCAGTCATGACGGGCTAGTGTGTTCCTTGAATGAACAAGACCCTAGGCCCCCAATCTCCCCATCCACCTGCAGATGAGCACGGCCCATCAAAGGCTCAGGCTTCCTGGGCTCTGGGCCGATTCTCTAAGTGGAGGAGATTATTGCCATTAATTTTGTTGCTAAAAAGTGACCCTGTAGGTCACTTCTTGCCAGCCACCAGAAAACTTTCAAATTCTTTGTACACATTGACCCCAGCCACACCTCCAGGGTGAATGTCCATGCCAGTCAGATATGAGTGGCATTTCTTGAGATGTCCCAACAGTCCCCCTTCTCACCATGGATGAGCTCCTTTGCGTGCCAAAGGAATTTGCCTTCAACATGAATCCTGTGGGAATAACGTTGCTTTGAAGCAGCATGTACATAAACCCACAAGGTCCACCTTGCCTCAACTTGAACCCTCCCTATCAAAGCATTCTCCACACTGCTACTAGAGTGCCCTCTACAGAACATAAGTCATGCCATCTCCTGCTTAAAATCTCACTGCTGTTAAGATAAAGACAAAATTCCTTAATGTGCCGTGATCCTGCACTGTCTGGCCATGTCTCCAACCCACTGATCCTCTTTCAGCCGTCTGAAGTGTCTGCACCCCTCCTTCCCAGGGTCTGTGCCAACACTGTCCCCTCTCTGTGGGAAATGCTCTCCTCCACTTTCTAGACGAGCCCTGCTCGCCTTGAGTTCTCAGCTCATTGACTTCTGAGAATCCTTTCCTGACCCACCAACAAAGTCCCACCCCCATCACAGGCTCTCCTTCATAGCAAGGCCACACACACACAATCTGACATCTGTGCGTGGATGGGGTTAACGTCTGTCTCTCCATACACTGTAAACTCTGGGAGGGCAGAGGTCAACACTGTTCACCCTGTATCCCAGCCCCCAACCCAGAGCTTAGCAGATGGTAGCAACTTGGCAACTAACGGATAATTGCTTTTAATGTTTGTGGTTATTCAAAGTATTTTTTTCCGTTTTCTATCCTTGTGTTGATCTGCAGCAGTGCTGTGTCCTCTAAAGTGCAATCGCACAGAAGGAAAGGACTTCCCTCCCTCCCCTCCCTTCTCTGCAGAGCACTTAGCCCAGTGCCATGCCAGAGGCTACAGGTTCAACAGAGGACAAGGATGACACTGACCCATGGCACTTGTCTAGGGAAGAAGATCAGCATCAAAGTTTTACAAAGAAATGCCATGAAAACAGCACAGGTGTGTCCTGCAGGCTTAGTAAGCCTAATGTTAATCAGCAGCCTCGCAATGCTTCTGCTAGTTTTCTAAATCTCCAAAATGGGAATGATGATAATACCTACCGCATAGGATGATTGAGAGGATAAAATGAGAAACTCCATATAAAGCACCTAGCTCCATGCATGACACACAGTAAAGATTCAGTTGATGTTGTTTGGGTTATTACTACAATAATAATTATCAATATTATAATTGGAGCAACGGATGAGGACTTCCTGTGAAGGGGACATTGAAGCTGAGCTTAAAAGGGAGGGGAGCAGGGTGTGCCTGGCAGGGCCCAGTGCAAAAATGAACACGTGCTCCTTGTTCAAAAAGTACTAAGTAAGCATTTCAAGACAAAAGCAAAGCCTGAAACTAAAAACAGGCCTTTCTGAGTGTGGCGTCTGTGCAAATGCACAGATTCTCCACCCAGGAAACTTGCCTGCTGGCTGCAGGAGGGTTCTGGACGTTTCTGATTAATAGGGCCAAAGAAGTCTGCAATACTGGCACAATGCAGATTCTGCAGCTCATAGGGTGTCATTCAAGAAGCAGGGCTTCTCTCATTTGCTAAAAAAAAACAAACCCATAAAGATCAACACATCAGACTGTGCTTTTTTCCTGATCAATTCAAGCTAGTTTTAAGCTCTTAGGGACATGAAAGCTTTCTTTCCTCTCTGAAGCTAAAGCTCCAGCCTGCAGCCCCATCCTGACATGTTTGCTATAAACCCAGCAGCCTCCTCCTCTTCCTTGCTCGGGAACTGCTCTGCCCCTGGGAGCCCACAGCCCATCTCGTGAAGTGACTTGGTTTTTAAAAGCCAAGCTTCCTCATTGAAGAAAACATCAACCAAAGACAGAAGCTGGATCTAGCAGGCCAGAAACATTCCGTTGTGAACCACATCATCTTTACTCCATCCTCCTCAGCAGGAGACCCCAAGAAAGGCAAACTGGCCTGTTAGTGTTTCCTTCATCCTTGGTGGGACACGAGGCCAGCTGGATCTGCATGGGTCAGTATGATAGAAGGCCCAGGACCACTTCTGCTGGGTGTGGGGGCTGCAGCTGACTCCCACCCACCCTGAGCTTCTCAGACAAACTGGGAATGTCACGGGTGAGGGCAGCTTCCCTGTCTGGGTACCGTGGAAGCAAGTCCAGGCAGATGTGTCAGGACGGCCTTTTCAGCATTTGGACAACATCTAGTCTCTGCAGTAAAAAGTAACTAGTTGACGCTGTGACCTTGCAGAAAGGTTTTTATAAACCTCGCCAGGAGCGAATGAAGGAATCCCTCTGGAATGGGAAAAACTGAGTTTGTTCAAAGGAGCAGGACTTCTGGGTGGGCCCTGGGAACCCAGATTTCTAGAGAATGTCAGGCTCCCTCTTTTCCTCCACTGAGCCTCTTTGCTTAGATCCTCACAGACCAGCCGGGTGGGGGGGGGGGGGGCGCGACGAGACCGGGGTTCGACGATATGTGGCCGCACCCGGGCCCGGGGACGCCCGCGAGCAATGCTCGGCGGC